>JAMKQA010056753.1:0-15989 GCA_024699735.1 Posidonia australis | reverse complement strand
TTTTCACTTGATTAAGGTTTCAAAATTTTGATTAATTAGGGTTTTATCGAATTTTAAGTTGATTTAAGTGGATTTTAGCTGGATTAAGTGGATTAGGAATTATGGTTGGATTTTTAAGTGGATTTAATTGGATTTTGTTTGATTAGGGTTCTGTTGGATTTTAGGTGGATTTTAGCTGCATTAAGTGTTTTATTTGTTTTTTTTTCAGTGGATTTTAATGGGTTTTAGTGTTTTATTGGGTCATGTGGGCTAGTGTGAACCTAATTGGGCTTGTGTGAGCTAGGGTTTTGGTGGTTGCGACCAGAGCATCAACCGGAGGAGCCTGCTGCCAAAAGAGCTCAAAATTGGGGTGTCTACAGATGGTATGTTGGTTCTCCTTCTTATGATTCGATGAGATGGAAATCTCTTATGGTTGTTATGCCATGGGTTATTTTTAATTCATTCTAGTGTTTTGACAGGGGAGAATTCTCCTTTTAGATGAACAAATGGTTCTCTAATGACATTATTTTCAGCTCATTCAATCATCTACCATGTTCTGATCTTAACACCAAGGTGGTTGATGTAAATTTTCATAGAGATCAGTCTATGTATCAGGTGGTGGGTAACAATGTTGAGTTGGCTGGCATTTGCTTGGAGTTTTAGAGTTTGTGTGTTGACTCGATGGGAGATTCTAACAAATTAGTGTGGATGGCTATTGCAAGTGGTTCTTTTTCAATTAAAAGTACATGGAAGGTGATTAATGACAATAGAACTTTCACAGTCCCCAAAATGAAATGGATCTAGTCTTCCTTATTTCCATCAAAGGTGTCCCTTTTCTTATGGCATATTAGTTGGAGGGAGGTTGCTGTTGATGCCAATATTAAGGCTCAACAAGTTCCTTTTGTATCTAAGTGCAATTGTTGCTTGAATCCAAGGATAAAGACGATTGATCACTTGTTGTTGCATGGTGATCTTGGTTTCCATGTTTGGGATTTTTTTGCTAATATTTTTTTGTATGTGTGTTCTTGATGACATATCCTCTACAATCCTCTTGTAGCATGACATAGCTAAAGGGGCTTCTTATGTTCACACGCTTATGGGGATTATTCTCGACTTTATCTATTGGCACGTGTGGAAAGAGAGGTGTTTTAGATGATTTTCTAAAATGGCACTTACATGGAAGCAAGTTGTCTTAATGATTATTGCAGTTTGTAATATAATGCTCAGTGGTAAGGATTTTTGTCGAATTAGTGTGGATAGTGGTAAATTGCAACGGGTTGGGTTTCAGGTTCCTACTCGACTTTAGAAGCCTTATGTTGTTGTTTGATGGCAACCTCTTATGATTGGTCTTAAGGCTAAGGTGGATGGGTCTTCCACTTCTTCCTTTAAAGGAGGTGGAGGCATTGTCAAAGATGCATTGGGACATGTCATTCTCACCTTTAGTAAGTCATATGGTTGTATTACTAACAATGAGTTGGATATATGGGTAGTTTGGGACATTCTTAAGCTATGTAATTCACATGGTATTGTGTTGGACATGGTGGAGTTGAACTCCTCTTTGGTTGTTTAGATGTTGTAGACTTGTATATAGGCAAGGTTGAACTGTTGGCCTTGGTGGAGGCGTATCAAGAAGTTCTACTAGATTGATGTGGTTCATTGCTTTTAGGAGGCAAATAGTGCTACTGATTACTTGGCCACGGATGGTGTGGCAGACTTCCTTAAGATAAAATCTATCATAGCTTCATAGAGCTTCCTAGGGAGCTTAGGGGCACATCTAATCTTGACAGATGGGGCATGCCTAGTATAAGAACTAGAAAAAGCACTAGTTAGTATTTTTCTCCTTTTCTTTTTCCCAAGGACATCGATTTTGGAGAGGAGTTTTATTAGCCTACCTAAAGGATTGGTGTTTGATGTGTCTTTATTCTCACTCAAAGGTGTATCATTATCTTTGTATTCTTTCAATTTCTCAATTAATAAAATTTTTGTTGCCCAAAAAAAATCCATTGTTACACCATTCCACCTCCACTGCTTCATCCTTTCGGATTTCTGCCTCCATCACTCCACTATTCCACCTCTCCGGTAACAAATTTCTTTACTTCTTTAACCTCAAATTTTTTATTTGTTATTTTATTTTTTTATTGTTTTAACTAGTTGCAATGACTAATTCATCAAACCTAGATATCCTAATCCAAGATTTCGTAGAAAATGTAGGTTCACAAATTCAATCCATAGTGACTCAAAAAGTGAGGAGAAGAACAACTCTTTGTTGGAAAGATTTAACTTCAATCCAACTAATGATGAAATATGTTATCGTAATTATTGTGGTAAAAACCTTACTTGTAAAACAAATAGGGGGTTGTGTGGGAGGGTAATGATTATCTAAATAGGTATCTTTTAAATTGTAAAGAAAAAAATCAATTACAAGAAAAAATAGATTTAAAACAAGCTCAATTGCAATTAGGATTTAGTGGTGTAATTAATTGAAAATATTATATAGAGGAAATTAAATACGAATTAACAACATTTATAATTCAAAATGAACAACCTTTTTATATTTTCTAAAAATAAAAATTTTGAGACTAGTATGAAAACATATATAAATCCACAATTTAAAAATCATTCTAGAAATACAACTAAAAATATAATACACAAAAAATTAATTCAAGATAAGAATATTTTAATTCAAATATTTTTTAGTTTATTATGTAAAACTTCATCAAATTTTGATGTTTGGACATGCCCAAATAATTTTCCTTACTTGTGTGTAAATGCACATTAAATAGATATATCTTTAGAATTTACAAAAAAGAATAATTACTTTTAAAATATTTGATCATCCATTTACTAATAAAACAATTACAAATGTTAGAGAAACAATTGCTAAGAAATTTAAAATAAATAATGAAATTAATACAATTTCTTTTGATAATACTACTAATAATAATATTGCAATAGATATATTAAGAAAAAATTTAAAACCTATGCTAAATGATGATTTATTTTATTGTAGACGTAGTTGTCATATTCTTAATTTAATTGTACAAGAATATATACAATGTATTAGATTATATGTAGAAAATATTAGATAATCTATTTTATATATTCAAACATCACCTAAAAGATTTCAAGAATTTAGGCAATTATGTGTAGATAATGGTGTTAAATAAATAAAATTTAAATTATATGTTCAACATAGATTGAATTCAACATATGATATGTTAAGTTTATGTCTACATTATAGTAACTTCATTACAACGTATTATAATGGAAAATCAAATAATTTTTTAAATGACGATGATTGGAATAATTGTATTATAATTTATACGTTTTTAAAAACCTTTTTATTTTACTATGAAGGACTTGTCTAGATAATATCATCCTACTAGTCCTCGTCTTTTACCTAATCATTTTAAAATTACTACTGTTTTCAACATATTATTGCAATCATGGAACAAATACATAATTCTTAGTGGAATGAACCTTCAATGTGGTATTGTTTAGCAATAATAATAGATCCTAAGTATAAATTAGTCACTTTCATGGTAATTATTGATGAATTTTTTTACTAATATGAATAAATTTGACAAAGTAGACGAATTTAATTCTAAAGTTAAAGAAAAATTATATAATTTGTTTGATGAATATGTTAATCAATTTGGTGGCAATTATAGTTCTATAATTGCTCCTTAGTCTCATCCTATAATAACAGATAACAATGATGACTCTGCAATGTGGAGTAGAATAAAAAACAAATAAGATAAATATTCTAAATCAACAAGTATAACGAATTAGAAACTAATTTAGAATATGATTTTCGTTTTGATGAAAATATTGAATTAGATGTATTAAATTGATGGTCTACTAATTCATAGAGATTTCCTATTGTTTCACATATGACAAAAAGATTTTGACGTCCATTATGGCATCGAAGTCTACTTTTTCTATAGGTAAAAGAGTACTAAGTGATAGAAGATGCAAATTATTAGAGAAATTGATGGAAACTTCAGTTTGTCTAAAATACTGGTATGATACTATAGATAGAATTTAAAATTTGAAGTTGAACAATGAATCGGGAGAAGAAGATGATATGACTTCTATAATAGACACAAAATGATACTTTATTAATTTTGTAATTATATTTTGTTCTAACTTGTAAAACTTTATCTAAATAAATTTATTTATTTTTTTGAAATTTCAATTATTAGAAAATTAATAAAATATTATTATTTAATTTTTAAACTTTGTTTATACTTTTTTAATAATTTTTAATATATACAAGAAAAAGGAGTCAAAGGACCAGAGAAGTGCTTGACCCTCCCGGAAAGGGTTGAAGGGCTTGGCTTAATCCGACCCTCCAAGACTAGTTTAGCAAAGGTCAGAGGGCAAGGTCTCAGCCAAGGAGGGATAGGTTGGCCCAACCTATAACCTATAGGACTAGACTAGCTTGGCAAGTCCTTTTACATGTCTACACAAGTACAAATAAAGAGTGCATGGTTCTCAAGTTGCTAGTTGAGAATCATGCACTCTTAATTCGCATAGGTATGAATTTTCACTCTGTTCTTTTTCTGATAGATGTACATGATCTACTTTGTGAAAATAAAGCATGTCTAGATAGACTTAATTTGGATCCACTTTTGAAAGCCAACTTCTGGTATTAGTGTGTTTCTCAAGAAAAGTTTAATCAAACAGTCATTAGGAAAATTGCTTCTATGCTTCTGTGTAGAAACAAAAACATAAACACTATCCTCCTCTACAAATAATCAAAAGCTATGAGGGCCTAAGTTCTACATAGAAGTGATTCGTGGTAGAAGTTAACTTCCAAAAGTTGAATTGAATGCTACCAAATTAAAGGTGCATTTGGGAAAGCTATTAGACAGCTTCTGGTTGTCTACATTCTAGAAGTAGCTAAGTAAGTAATAAGTAGCTCCAAACACATGTTGTAACAACTACTTCTATTAGATGCAAGTACCTTTTGGAATAGTAATATATATTAGTTTAGAGAAGTAAGATGAAAGTAGCTTCTGCCAAAAATTGAATAAAACCTCATTAAAATATCAACGGTATCCTTATTTGTTTAATGATATTACAAATACTAATAATAACTTATGAGCAATTTCGTATTTTAACACCAATTCAAATCTAGAATCTACATGAGTCCGTTATTTTGTCAAATAAGCTTCTATCATTTACTTCAAAAGCTAGTATTTATAATTCATATTAAAAGCTAGCTTTTATAATTTATATCAAAAGCTAGCTATTATCATCCATGTCAAAAACTAACTTTCGATCATTAGTTATTCCAAACACACCATAAGTACAACTAAAAACCACCTCATCTCATATCAAGTTTGTAATATGGTTTGAGCCAAGCCTTAATAGCTCCACCACAAATTTCTCAAGATCCTCATTGAGGACCTGTTGTTCTGTGTTTATGATATCTTTCGCCTGCCAAATACCAACACATATCTAGTTAAAGTCTCATGTCCCAATCAATTAAGCACATTAAATTTTGAATGGCCTGAGATACAAATTAAAGTAGGAGTAGATCAGGAGAGTAACCTGAAGATGGAGGTGGAAGGAAACTCTATCGGCTTCGATGCGGGATGTTGAAGCATGGATTATCTGAAGACCCTCAATGTCTAAGCATGTAAGAATTTTAGAAAGGGGACAATGCATGGTGCCACTGCTTAACAAGGAACATATCTGTACCATGACCTCTCTGTCACCAACACAAACTGCAGAAACCACTGGGTAACTGCTTTTATGTGTTCTATCATTGGCAATATGGACCTTGCTTTTGCCTTCTGTTCTGGTTCTTATTAACATCTCCTTCCTCCGCTTGAGTCGTTGGATGGTCTTTTGAAGCTCTGGTATGTATTGGAGCACATGGGAGACAGTGCATGGAATACTAAGCTTCTTCTGCCACAAAACCAACAAACAGTTACACAATGGAAGCATGTCAAATTCCAGAGGTTAAATATAATTTCAGTTGTGCCTGTGTGTGCGTGTGTGTGTTAAGTTTTCATTTCTTTAGAGTACATGAAAAAATTCTTGAACTATTTTTTGAGTGATTGGGATCCTATTGACCCAATGAGATAACTAAAGCATGCACATAGAATTTCGCAGTAAATTTATCTCTGCAGTTCCAACAAGTTCATCTTTAATTATAAGTCCCTAAATTCTATGAAAATCAAGTTCTGCATATCTGATATTTTGATCTCAAATGCATATTACGGATGCGTGCCTAGTAGAAATCAATGAAGATTTCATGTGTTGACTGACATCTTTCAAAATAAGGATAAGATGCAAGGCATACAAGAGATGCACACATGTCGATTCAATTAAGCAAAAGTAGTAGACGCTCTGCTGAGAATACTAATTTGCTTCTCTTACTTGTCGATCAACATCCGGAAGCAGAGAGCGCAGAGAGGAATACAACGAGTTGAGCTTTTTCCTCCGATCACGCTCGCAAGCGTTGTGGGTTAGCTTTCTACCTGTTGTTGAAGATTCTCCTTTCATTAGACATCCACCATTATTATGATCAGACTCCAACAGCAAAGGATAAGGAAACCCGAGGGAGTCCATGGCATGTCCGGGTATCTCAAGAGGACTACTGGAAATCTGCCAGAATCTGCCGTCTGCAACTGGGCCAGTTATTGACAACTTCATAACAGCTAGGAGATAATTGCAACATGGAAGCTAGCAAGCTAGTTCGCTAGGGTACGTCCGGGTTAGGGTTTCAACTCTCAAGTCTCTCAACTCTCTCCTTCTTTTTCATAAGAAGAAAACTCTACTCTCCCAACGACGACTATTGATGGGAGTTCAGGAGTAGGTATATATTAATTAGATAAAGTCGGCCCGTGCAATCAGCTTCCTTCTGCTGAGGTGCGAATGATAATTTAGCAGGACCAAAGAAGCTAGATGTTGCTTTCGTGCCATTATGAGTTGGATTAGGAAGGACACGAGCCATGCACAATTTCCCACATTCCTAGGGGTGATTTACGCGTGCAGTGTCCTCTTGACTTGTGGAAATCACGAGTCACCACTGGCCAGTAGGGCCCGGCTTCGTGCACCTTAATTACTTATTCTAAGCCTTTGAGATCTAGCTGGGACATTGCTCGATGTGAGTCGGTGTTGCCGTATCGTGCTTTTTATGCAGAATTATACGAGCGTATTACGGGAAATAAATACAAGTGTGTGAAAAATTCTAGAATATCTTAGACGATTCTGGTAATTCCTGTACTCGCCCTCAATATAAGTGAAATATGATGTAGGAAAGGCTTGGAGAACAACTTGTGAAATCTTTCCTTAAATAATTCCTTTATAAATATATCAACAATTTGTTGTTCGAAAGGGAACAACTTATGCATGGATAGCACCACAAGCAAGAAGCTCTGAAATGAAGTGATAATCTATTTCGACATGTCGAGTGTGGCCATAGAACACCAGATTGTGAGCAATGTGAAGAGTAGATATATTATCACACAGAAGCATTGGTGGAACATGAAGTTGTATTTCGAATTCCTAGAGTAAGTAACAGAACCACCAGAGATTGGCCAATACAATTGCTAGAGCACAGTATTCCAACTCCGCATTGGATCGTGCAACTGTAGACTGTTTCTTAGCCATCCAGGTGATGAGATTGGGACCAAGGAGGAGGTAGACACCTGAGACTGAACATTTGTCAGACGCATCATCAACCCATTCGGTGTTTGAGTATGCTAGTAATGGAAGAGAGGAAGCACATGATCGGAAGACTAGATGTAACATACTAAAATTCATTTGTACTTATAATCGACTAGAATTAATGAATTTTAATTATGAATATATGTTACTGAAGTGTGGCCTCAATTTGTGGGCTTTGTGATGATGTTTGGCCTTTCATTTCCTATTTGGGTCATTATTTCAACTGGACCAACGAACTGGTACCACAAGTGGGCTACATGGTCTAGCCCCATGGCCTATTTTCCCAGATTGCTACAGTTATTTCAGTTGCACCAGGAAAGGTTGGTACTCTATAGACACACATAGATTGGTTGGCGACGTAGCGGAGTCATTACAGTTTCGCATGATGGATTTCTTAGTGAGGTGGTAGAGTCATTGGCCTTGTGCATGGAATGGTTGTGTTTAAGGAGCGATTAGCCAAAGGATGTGTTGGTGAGCATGCACTCACCTACTAAGGGATGGATAGCTATATAAGGAAGGTGAGACGTCTCTTGCAAGCCACCACCCTCCTCTGTTTTCCTCAATGCTGACTGTCTTCCTCCTTCTTCCTCTTCCACTTCTTCTTCTTCCTCCTTCCTCTACCTCTCCTCCTCCTTCTAGACCTTCAGATGAGAAAGAGAGAGAGAGAGAGAGAGAGAGAGAGAGAGACAGAGTGTAAGTAAGAGAAGGTGATCAATAGTGGTTTTCCCATGCCCATGTTGAGGTGGTGAGCTCTAAGTTGACGTCTGTATGGCTGTGAGGAGCTTCAAAGCACATAGGGTGGCCACTGGTGCTTGCGGTGGTCGTTGGTGGTGGGTGCATAGCAAGCTTTCAATAGGTGCACATCCTACAACTTTGCTCCATTTTCCTTAAAATTGATATAGTTGTGTTCCGTGTTATGTTCTGAGTAGGATGAGACTGGTTTCATGATTTTTGGTTAAGGATTGGATTTTTAATCCCTATTATTTAATTTTGGTTGGTATAGTTCATCTTAGCATTCCTTAGTGGATTTCTCGAGTTTTACCACATGAAATTTGGTGATTTTGGTATCAATAGAAAGCTTGTTTGATTTCCTACATTTTGGTATATTATTTGCTATATTTGGTATGGTGTGGTGTGAGATGGGTCTTGGGAGGCCATTGGGTTTCCTCTACGTTGTAGCTTGTCCGACCTAGGTGCAGGGGACACCCTATAGACGAGGCTCACAAGCTGATCCCGTAGGTTGGTTGCTTGGGTGGGTCCTGTAGTATAGACACTCCAATTTTGAGGGCACTTGTTTGTGGACTCCTCCAAAAGACCTTGCTCTAGTTGCGACAAGGCATTTTCCAATACCAAAACTTACCTATCATTCTAAATGTAACACCTGTGCTTGATTTTCCATTAAATGTAAAACCATGGAATTTGCTGTGTTAATTGAATGTGGTTTATTAATGGTTAATCAAGGTTGTGTTTGTTGGTTATGGTTTCTCCCAGTGCATTTGTGTTTCTAGTTTTCCCTTGTAGTGTGACTTCTTTGGCTTTGTGGGTCGGTATGTGCATCTTGGGAACCATGTTTGGGGGTGAGACCCACTTGGACTTGGACCTGGTCAAAGGGGCCCAACCACATATGCCCGTGACCCCATCTCCTCATACTCGTGAGGCCTAGCGGGAGGGTTGCTTGTCCCGTCCCCTCCAGAGCAATGAGGGTGGCAGCTGGTCGGCGAGATTCCGGGGGAATGGCTGGCAAGGAGGTGGCGATAAAGGGAGGTGTGGAGCATAGTGGGGAAGAGGAGAAACCAGAGAGAGTGCAGAGGCTGGAAGTGAGCCGCAAGGTGAGGGGAAGCCGCACGTCAAAGGAGATTCTGCGAGCGGGGGAGGCTGGTGTTGGGCATCGTCGGAGCTTGAGGGCACATGGGGCTTGTCGAAGCCAGGTATGCACCCCCCCTCCGTCTTTCTTTTCTCGATTGAGGCATGTTAAGGTTAAGTGGTAAATCATGGGTAATGATGTAGAAATCATGCAAAAATAGGAGAAAATGTTGGGAATGAGATGTATAACGTTTTTATGATGAGATCATGCTGATTCATGGTTGTTTCGTAGGGCTTTGCTAGTGATTTTGGTGGCATGCTACAGTGATCTCGTATGAGCTTCATGTCTTTATGAATTTCTATAGAACAACATGCTTAATGGTTTTTTGTTTGGATTAAAGGGTTTTAAAGTAGACTTGGAGGTCTACACCCCACGTTTTACTTATGTGTGGTAGATTAGATGGGTTCGCCCCTCACTCCCACCTTGGGTAGAAGAGACGACATCAGCTGGGAAGGTTTTCTGCAATCGCAGAAAACGCTATGCCAAACTGGGTTCGGTATACTGAAATTCCTCCAAGTTAGTTCCCTAGGCCACTGATTCGGACGACCGGGGGTAATTCGATCGATCAAATCAGGGAATTTCGGACAATCGGATGATTTCGGTCGACCATTTTGGCAGGGAACTTATAAAATTGACAGTGACTCGGAGTACCGAAATATTTCGATCGACCGAATCAGGGATTTTTGGTCGACCGGGACCCTATTCAGTATATCGAATCAGGATCCATAACCATAGTGTGAAATGCTTTGAAAAGTGTTAATAAACTGAGATAAATGCATGATAAATGTATGAAATACATAGAAATGATTCATGAGACGTCAGATGCAGACATGTTGTTTTAATTATGCTTCCATGAATTTTTGAAACATGAAATATGCGGAATACATGTGGATCCATGTGACGAGTGAATACATGATACAATGAACCATGAATGAATGTCAATGAAATGATTGGTTTTGAGTACCATAGATGAAGAATATGACACTTAATGTGTGAGATTTATAAAGAATTTTATGAATGAAAACTGGTTTTGCCAAATGATTTGAAATGAGAAACTTCATATGGTTTAAAAGAGATTTCTGAAATTTGTAGGAACCACAATTAGACCGGGGCTTATCGACAGGAGTAGTGAGACCTCTAGAAATATCGGGGATGTGTCCTTGGTTGTGGTTGTCGAGTTGCAGTCCAGGGTAGGAGGCTCGAGACTGTGGTGGTATTGTAAGACCCGGGATACGGTAGACCCAGATTACTCTTAGTGACGGTGCTGGTCGGGTTTAGGATTAGAGTCCCCAGGTGCTCGGGCACCAGGGTGTCGTGAGGACACACTCCGTGCTCATACCAGTGAGGATACGTTTTGAGGCTACGGCTAGGGCGGTTGAACTCTAACGTATGGTGGTTCACCGTGGCACTGTGGTGTGGTCGGGGTGGAGCCTCGACAACTGCTTGTGGCCAGGTCGATCACCTGTGGCCAGGGTGATGTGACCATTTTTGAGGCATGGATTGAGATTTGTGTTGAACTAGTTCCTAGCCCTGATTTCTTGTGAATTGTGTTAATAGATAAAATGGTGCTTTAGGCTGGGAAACTATATGTAAATGGTTTTCTTTTCCTGAGTAGTGCATAAAGATTTGTTAATGAGCATGAGATTTTGAAAAAAAGAAAGTTTTTTTTTTCTTCTGAAATAGCATCTTCTACTGATTTTATCAAACCATGTGTGTTCGCTTTTCGATGGCTGTGGCTTCCCAAGGTTTTCCGGAAATGCAATGTTTTTTGTTAGTTTTGTTGTTGTTCTTGGGGCACGTAGTGGATGACATTCCTATCACTCACGTGTGGTTTCCATTTTGCCTTGTCTCAGGTGCTCAGGAGTAGGTACAATCTTGTTTGGTGCATCACTTTCAAGTCACTTTCGCCGCACACAGGTCTGGGTGTTTAGCTTTATTTATTTAATTCTATTATTTTAGACTCTATTAGTTGCATTTGGGTAGTTCCTATACTATTGTGTAGCGTGGTGGCGTTATAGAGTGGTATCAGAGCCTTGGTTCACTAACTGCACCAGCTTAGGGTGTTCAGCACTGTGGCTTTAGTTAGACTGCACGATCTGCATGAGATTATAGCACCTGACTTGTATGTTTGCTTGTGGTGGCAGCAAGATGCTGCCTAGAGGTTGTGGTAGAGGCATGACTCCCGCAGCAAGTTCTGGTGAGGAGTAGGGCAGTGGTTGGGGAGGCCTTCGGCAGGAGCTAAGACACATGATGTAGGGTTTTGCTCAGACCTTCGTCAGGAACAACACAGATGAGACCAGGTAAGACCCTTGGATTAATCTATTCCGCCGTTTGAGCCCGCCGACTTTTGATGGCAAGGGCAAGCCAGAAGATTGTGAGGCCTGGCTGCTTGAGGTTGAGAAGGTCTTGGAGGGCATAGAGTGTCCAGCTGAGAAGTGGGTCCGACTAGCTACTTTTTAGTGTAAAGGAGACGTCGACTAGTGGTGGGAGCCACCTGTCGTATGAAGTTCCCTAATGCTGACTTGTTGATGACCTCGTGGGAGGATTTTTGAGAGGTTTTCTATGAGAAGTATTTTCAAGAATATGAAAGAGATCGACTGGACAGGGAATTTAGAAATTTGAAGCAAGGTAGCATGTCTGTAGCTGAATATGAGGCGACCTTCACTAGATTGGAGCAGTTCTTACAAACATTTGACACCGAGAAGCGCAGAGCCAAGAGGTTTGTGGAGGGACTGACCCCAGCACTCAAGTTGAGGGTCTTAGGCTATGAGTATCCCACTATGACCAGAGTACTGGAATTGACAGCCCATTATGAGAAGGACCGTAGGTTTTTCTGGAAGATCACCCCAAGGGCAGGGGGAAGGCACTTGCTCCATGGTATTTTTACTTCTAGAAAGTAGAGCTTAGGCAGTTCTGGGAGCTCAGGGAAGAAAAGGAAGGAGCGCGTCGAGTCTGTAGTTGGGAGAGGAGCTGGATATAGTCAGGCTAGTTCGAGCAGTGGCCCGGAAAAGAAGAAATCCTGTTTTATCTATGGGTGTCTAGGGCATGTAGTAGCACAATGTTACCATTGACAACGGAATCCAGAGAAGATGGTCTGCTACAACTGTGAAAAGTCTGGGCACATTCAGCGAAATTGCCCTGATCCTGCAAAGCCAGCTGGGGACACGCCCCGTCAGCCAACTAAGGGGCAAGTGTTCTCCATAACTGCTCCTGATGCGGGTCCATCAGGGGATGTGGTAGAGGGTAAGGAATAGAGGCATGTTATGAATTGTAACCTTTCCCTTTAATGCTTTACTGTATTTGATACTCTCCCTATGTAGTAGTAGTAGTTGTTGTTGTTGTTGTATTGTGCTGTTGTTGATGGATATTATATGTGATATTTAGGTTCCTTTTTTGTGGCTGATCGTATGGTTAGAGTCCTATTTGACTCAGGGAGTTCTTTTTCTTTTATCTCTGGGTCCTTTGCTACAGAGGTTGGGGACCGACCAGCTAGATTGGCCTTCCATCTTGATGTGGTGACCCCACTAGGAGAGCACAACTTAGCATGGAAATACCTGCGGTCAATCAAGGTGAAGTTGGGGGGCCAAGATTTCAGAGCCAGTCTGATTGTGATGAATATGCAGGAATATGACATCATCTTGGGGATGGACTAGTTGGTGTAGTATTCAACCATCATTGACTATGCCAAGAGGAGAATCCTAGTCGAGTGCCCATGTAAAGGTGGTGTGCGGTGCAAGGAACCAGGCCAGGAGAACAAAAGAAGATAATTTCTCCGATTAAAGCCTACTGCCACTTATCTAAGGGATGTATGGGATATTTGGCGAGCGTGTTAGTGTGTTCTTCTTCAGTTTTAAGGGTGCAGGATATAACTGTGGTTCAGGAATATCCTGATATTTTTCTAAAGGACTTGCCTGGAATGCCACTGCACTGGGAAGTTCAATTCCAGGTTGACTTGGTGCCAGGGTCTAGCTCTATATCTAAGACCCCTTATCGGATGACACTAGTAGAGTTGAGGGAGCTTAGGAATCAGCTTCAGGAGATGCTGGACAGAGGATTTATTAGGCCGAGTGTGTCACCTTGGGGTGCACCGGTACTATTTGTGAAGAAGAATGATGGTTCACTTCGTCTCTGCTTTGATTATCGGATGCTGAAATAGATTACAATCAAGAATAAATATCGTTTGCCTAGGATTGATGATTTGTTTAATCAGCTTCAAAGGGCTTCGGTCTTCTCGAAGATTGATTTGAGATTGGGATATCACTAGCTACGGATCCGAGAAACTGACGTGCATAAGACAGCTTTTCGTACTTGGTGTAACCAGGCAAGCGACAGCCTCGAGCGTGGCACGAAAGGCCAAATGCACGAGAGCTAGTGAAGTCACACCAAAAAGCGATAAAGCAATGAGAAAATGCAGGAGTCACCACCTAGTCTACTTAAAAAATGGGAGACGAGGAAAACCATTTTAAAACAATAAAATTCTGCAACAAACCAATGGAAATGGTCATTATAAACCAAAAAATAGGTAAGGATCCCTGTTACGCACGAGGAAGGTATTAGGCACCCCATGCGCCCAAGAAATCGGTCTTTCATGAGTTTTTTTTTACTCATGTGGAAATGTTGGCTTTCCAGCCTATTTCTGTACACCTGAGATCGATATGCATTGTCATACCACATGCAAGCTGTGCCTAGATAGTGTTGTATCTAAAACTAAATATAAGTGAAGTGGGGAATGGGTCATGTCTTACTGTTTAGCTAGGCTACCCAGGGTCTGAACCACGGAATGGTGCAAAAGGATTTCACTAACAAAAGCCAAAAGGGCCACTGATTCACAAGACCCAAGTAGTAAGCATCACTACTTTTATAGGTGCAAAACTAATGCCATCAGAGTCATTAGATGGTAAAACTATGCAAGCATAATTATGGTATATCCAGGAACAAATACCAAAAAAATCAGAACCCATGACAATCAGGAAAACACGCAAACCATGAAGCAAAACCTACTATTTGCATCCTATGACCAGACTAGTGTGCTAGGATGGTGCACTAGTTATGTGCTCCAGTGTAGTGCGCCTAGATGGTGTGCTAGTGATGTGTGCCAGTTTAGTGCACTCTAGATACTCTATTTCAGACTGCAAACTGAATTCAGAGCCTGGGGAGAATGCATGTGATTAACTATGCTAATGACCATTCATAGGACTAACCTAGATGCCAAGGGACACAAACATACAAAACAATCAAGACTAAAACACACCTCTCTCTCATTTCCTATCCATACATGCTTATGGGTTCCCTAGGGCTGCAATCATCTATGGAGGCTCTTGAGGTGTATCCAGATTGATTGAGAAAGTGTGGGAGGTCTACATGGCACGCAAGGGGACGGGTCACAACTCGTATTCAGTGGCCAGTGGCCTCATACGAATTGTGATCCACCACAAAACAGTGCAAACAAACAAAAAAAGTAAACAAATAGTGCAAACAACCTTACAAACAGTATACCATGATTCATCACCAAGATAAACAAACAGTGTACCAATCAAACATCCCATAGAAAATTAAACCACAATCAAGTTCATAGCATAAACCTTACTCGAAATAGCCTAGAACAAAAATAGAGAACAGAGACATACTTGTGGTATTTTTCTCTTTGGTTGGCTCAAGGTATCTCCCTCTGGGTGCTATGGACACGGCTGAGGGCGCTTTGGAATGTAGTGGATGCTTCGAGATGCTCTAGAGGTGGGTGCACTAGTTGCTCAAAGAGATGATGAATTGCCAAGAGAGTCTGCAGTGAGGTGCATACGTTGCTTTTAAAGGAGGTGAAGATGTAGAGTCTTCGGATGCCAAAAGCCTTGGAAACCAACAGACTGATGTAGGCTTCTAGGAGAATAATAAAATAGATAAGGGATAAAGAGTCCACTCATATATATGGAGGTTACAAGTGGTGAAAATGAACAACCAACAACCAACGCCTTGGAACTGAGCTGTGCACCAGCTTGGTGTGCCATATAGGTGCGCCAAGATGGTGCTCCACATTGGTGCGCCATGATGGTGCTCCAGAATAGTGTTCTCCACTTGGCTACCTGGATTATCGACTAGACTAGGGGCTTGCGGTCATGGTTTGTGTGATGATCTCGGGCAATCGAGATGTCAGATAGGGTTCGGATGTGGTTAGGCCTACCGTGTCTGTAACCATGCCGGCGAGGAGATTCCGCAAAAGAATGCAAAATCGGTCGGCAAAATCACGTCGAAAAACAAAACAAAATACAAAAATGCAGGAGTCGTCACCTAGTCTATTATGGAAGACGAGGAAAACCATGTACATGAAAATCATGCAAAACAATAAAAAGAAAGGTCTGCGAAAACCAGAAAGATGTGGGTAAGGATCCCTGTTACGTACGAGGAAGGTGTTAGGCACCCTCGCACGCCCGATAAAATCGGTCTTCTATGATTTCTCCAATGAAAT
>JAMKQA010056752.1:0-10559 GCA_024699735.1 Posidonia australis | reverse complement strand
ATCCAACGCTCAAGATCAATCTTCCCTCAAATAAGTTAATTTGAGGGAGGATGCAACTGATCTCTTGCCTATATATATATATATATATATATATATATATATATAGGCTAATTTACAGATAGAGTCCGACCTTACTTAAGTTAAGTGAGGTCTTTGAATTTTTTCAGTAAATCGTGTTGTATTCATTAATTTTAGTATTTACTGAAAAGATAATTTCAATATTTACTGAAAATGATTGAAATTATAATTTCAGTAAATTGTAGATTAAAATATACATAGTTTAATGAAAATATGCATGGACCCTACTTTTCTTAAGTAAGACAGAAAATTACCCGATCATTACTCTCTCTCTCTCTCTCTATATATATATATATATATATATATATATAGGAAAAAGTTCAGTTAATGACATGTTCTCATTTAAGCATTTTAAGGACAACTCCAAAAACACATATTAATTGTTCAAATTCAACATCCATTCAATGGATCTTGAAGCACTTCATTTAGATTAGATATAAACAAAAATTCAAGGCATTTCAAAAATTTTAGTTTATAGATCTTGTAAATGACAAATTCAATGATTTTAAAACAATAATTACTACATATCATTGTTCTAAGCTTCAAAACCAAAATGTAATCAATGGATTTTAATCTAAATCATCTAAATCAGATACACACAAAAAATTACATCATTTAGAAATTCCTAATACACAGATCTATTCGTATACAAATTCAATGTTTCATTATGAGCTATAATGAGTTATAATTAACATGTCTTAGATTATTAAACTAGAAGATCAAAAATCACTTGAAATTTGACATATGTTCATCCAAAAGATTGTAGATGACATCTAATGGTTTATATTTTTAATTTAATGTTTAATTATTGAGATATAAAAGTTATCCTTAAAATACTTAATTGAAGACATGTCCTTAACTGAACTCTATATATATATATATATATATATATATATATATATATATTGAATATCCTAGTGGTTGTCTCTTATAACCACCATTTGTGAGATCCAAATTTGAAAATACCTAAAATCTGTTCTTCCCAAATAAACTCATTTTCCCACGTCTGTGGGGATTCAAATCCCAAACCTTTCATCAAACGACAAAGCGATCGTACGACTTGACCAGGTAATTGCTAACTATTGCATACTGTTGAAAAAGGTATTTAGTATTTATCACAAAATAAATATGCATCTTATACAATCATAAGCTTCTCTCCTTACAGTATCAATTGATTTTTTTACAAATAATAAATATAATTCCTAGGAAACTCTATTTCTATATTAAGAAAAGAAAACCCTAATTTCCTTGGCGTAGCAAACCAGTGACATGACGTGTTATAACTTGCTTAAAACACTTCCGTGCTGGACTCCACTTCTTTCTTCTCCTCCTTCCCTCCCTCTCCCTTCCTTTCCTTTCCCTTCTCTTTGCAGAGCCTGGTTTTCGTACCTCTGTCTCTTTCTCTGGTGATCATGGATGTGACGAGGCCGAAGACGAAGATTGTTTGCACGCTGGGCCCGGCGTCGCGGTCGGTGGAGATGGCGGAGAAGCTTCTGAGGGCCGGGATGAACGTCGCCCGCTTCAACTTCTCCCACGGGTCTCACGAGTACCACCAGGAGACCCTTGACAACCTCAGGCAGGCCATGGAAAACACCGGCATCCTCTGCGCAGTCATGCTCGACACAAAGGTCGTTTCTTCTCCCCCCGTCTCTCTCTGTTTCGCATTGCTAACCGCGTTTTTGTTGCTCTGTTTTTTAAGATTACTGCCATGATCTTACACGCTGCTGTTTTTTCTTTTGTTGCATTCGTTTCGGTATTCATGTCAAATATCTGATCGTTTATTTTTTTTCGTTGCTGTTTATGTACATTGGCGTTTGATGTTCGTGGCCAAATCGTGCCCGTTGTATGATGTGCACTACTTTCGCTTCCTTACATGTGTTTTTGGTTTTTTTCTTTTTTTCCCGTAGCATTCTTCTATGTTTTCATTATCACCTGGCTTTTGACGTGCTTCTTTCTTGATGATTTTTTTTTTGTGATCCGCAACTGCTGTTATGATTTCAATCGCGTTTCCAAGTTGTTCTTCAATGCGTGCATCTTCTTATTTCTTCGAGGGGATTAAGTTCCAAGGAACATTAGTTGTTTGGAAAAGGAGGTGCTAAAGGATACAAGTTGTTGAGACCAGAGCAAGTGGTCTGACTTGGCACCTTGAAACAACTGATCCGATGGTGAAAGGTTAACTTGGCAGCCTGACTGCTTATCAGTTTCGAACAATTCGTAATGTTACAGAGGATGCCTTTTTTATTTCATTCTTCTTCTCCATGTTTGATCTGTACTGATAATTTGTCCTCCGTTTAAGAATTTTTGATGAATCTGTTCTGCATAATGGTCTCTGCTTTTGTTGTTTTGCGATTTTTTTGTCGGTTTCCTGAAATGCATCAACGTTTCTATCATTTTAGTGAATAATAATCCAATATACATTGAGAAAATGCAGGGTCCTGAAATTCGAACTGGGTTTCTAGAAGGAGGTAAGCCCGTCCAGCTTAAGAAGGGGCAAGAGATCACTATATCCACGGATTATAGCATTCAGGGAGATCTAAAAACGATATCGATGAGTTATAAGAAGTTGGCTGAGGACTTGAGCACTGGCAGTGTAATTTTGTGTTCTGATGGTACTATAACCCTTACTGTGCTCTCTTGTGATACAAAATTAGGACAAGTTCAATGTCGATGTGAGAACACAGCCATGCTTGGGGAGAGGAAAAATGTCAACCTACCAGGGGTCATAGTGGATCTTCCAACTTTGACAGAGAAAGATAAGGTAGACATCTTGCAATGGGGGGTCCCTAATAAAATTGATATGATTGCTTTATCTTTTGTTCGCAAAGGTTCTGATCTTGTGGAGGTGAGAAAACTGCTTGGAAAACATGCAGAGAAGATTCTGCTCATGTCCAAGGTATGTTCTTTCTGATATCTCCAAGGTTTCGCATAGTCTTGCTATCCACACTTTAAGTGTTATCTTACTTTTTATATTTATGCAGGTAGAGAATCAGGAAGGAGTAGCTAACTTTGATGATATCCTAGCTAACTCAGATGCATTCATGGTGGCACGTGGAGATTTGGGGATGGAAATTCCCATCGAGAAAATCTTCTTTGCTCAAAAGGTTATGATCTTTAAGTGCAATATCCAAGGAAAACCAGTTGTTACAGCAACGCAGATGCTTGAATCCATGATCAAATCTCCTCGCCCCACCCGAGCTGAAGCTACTGATGTGGCAAATGCTGTCCTTGATGGCACAGATTGTGTAATGTTAAGTGGAGAAACTGCTGCTGGTGCCTATCCTGAGCTTGCTGTTCAGACAATGGCCAGGATTTGCTTAGAAGCCGAAGCTTACCTTGACTATGGATCAGTTTTCAAGAGTATCACATCGTTTGCACCTACACCCATGAATCCATTGGAGAGTCTGGCTTCCTCTGCGGTGCGAACAGCCAACTCTGCTAAAGCAGCTTTTATTCTAGTTCTAACCAGGGGAGGCACCACGGCTAAGCTGGTGGCAAAATACAGACCAGCCATGCCAATTCTCTCGGTGGTAGTTCCTGAGGTCAAGACAGATACCCTTGAGTGGTCTTGCAGTGATGAGTCTCCAGCAAGACATAGCCTGATCTTCCGTGGTTTGTTTCCAATTCTGAGTGCGGGCTCTGCAAGGGCTTCTTATGAGGAATCCACTGAAGAAGCCCTGGAATTCGCAATTCAGCATGCCAAGGCCAAAGGACTCTGCAAGCCTGGAGACTCCCTTGTGGCCTTGCATCGTGTTGGGACAGCTTCTGTTATTAAGATATTGACCATTACATGATAATGGAGGTTTTCTGCTGTTGAATTTTGTTAGAAGTTATACGTTGTTTTGGTTGCATCAGTTCTTCCAGATGCGATGTGATGCAAATTTTTTGAACCTTTTTTGTTGCGTTTTCTCCTGCCGAGGCCTGATGTCGTGATTTATGATGCATTTGTTGGAAGAATTTAATTTCTTGACCTCTGATTATTTTGTTTCTCTCGGAGGATGATTTTGTTGTCATGCTTATATATTTCTTACATAAATGGATCGTATCTTTTTTTTTTGGCAATTTGACATTATCTAATTATATCTTTATTTTCTTCTTTAGTGGTGTTTATACTGTTGTGTTTCTCTCGTTGGCGACAATCTATTGTTTGCAAAAGTGATGGCATGATATGAAAATAATTAGTGTTTAGTAAAAAGACGAGAAAATGTAAAACGTTCACAATACTTAGTTTTTTTTTGGATTTTTTAGATGTGTCCTAGGAACAATGGTAATGTGAGTGGGTTAATTCAAATGATCTGGTGCTATCGTAACACCTAATTTTTCCTTGAATAGATTTTTAACAATATGGTGGAAACATGTACATTGGTGGCTGAGGGGAGAAACTTTGCCAATAAAAGCACAATTAATTTGCAAAATCAAATTATACTAATACACTAAATATTTTTCATATTGAGAATTTCAACGTTGTACATCAAATTGATACTAGGATATCTAACTCAAAATCATATGCAATGAATAATTAAGTTTATCTATATATTAACACAAGTTTGTTCCCTACTTATTCCAATAAAATACTATTCTTAACATACTCTTCCTGATGTGATTTCTTTTAAGTTCTACCCAATGAGTGAAGTTATCTATCTATATAATTTACATGAGTTCAATCTCCATGGATGTGGGACTATTAGAGGTGGATATCTAAATTATTCAAATTAGTTAATTGAACCATTTTTAGTGGTTTAATTTGACTTTTTAAATTCAGTGGTTCGGTTCGATTTGAAATATCTCTAAATTAATCCATATAGTTTGGTTTGTGATTCCAGAAGTGGTTTAACCAAATCAAACTAAACCAATAGATTGTGTATGTACATTAAATATTTAAATCTAATATTAATATATGTAACATACTAACATGTTACATTATATGGTATAATCATAAATATATGTAGCATACCTAGATTATGTTTAATATCTGTTTGCTACTTTGAAATTTTATATTGTAATGGGATTCATCTAAATAATTTAATATTGTGCCCACTATTCATCTTTTCTTATTGTTCAACAAACAACTTAATCTTTCATTGTTCATGTTGACTACCTAATCTCTCACGTGACGAGACTCAAACTGGAGTTGGTCTTTTTATTTGAGGGTATATATACGTTAAATCCTATACCAAGGATTAAATTTAGATAGTTATGGGTTTCAGGGTATCTCTCTCTTTTTCTGGTATCATCTAAACGTTAAGATAAATTGTATATGATTTGATGTATATAAATCTTTTTCCTTTTATTTAATGTTTTAAAAAGGAAAATGATTTATATACACTAAATCTTATGTTAATTACACCAATGATGTGATATTCGAGGTAGAATTCTGCATCACGTACTCACGTAGTACCGATCTTGTGTCATTTTTGTATCATGATTGATACAATATTATATGAGTTAAATGATACGAGAATATATAAATATGATACTAACTTTTATAAAAATGTTATGAAGTATTGTATCATTTAATAACATACTCATATCATAACGGTACAATCTTATATCATTCAATTTGTTTCATGTTGTAACACATTGAATAATATGATATTATACAGTTGTGATACCAAATTGTATCAAAATGATATAAAGTTTTATATAATTTTAGTGTCATCCTCATATCATCATTAGCGGTATATTTGGTTCGATTTGCTTTGAGGCCAGACCATAAATCGATTCATAACTATCGATTTGGAAAATATTTGAATCAAACCAAACCAAATTGAACCATTTAAAGTTCGATTTGGTTTGGTTTATAGTTTGCAACCTAAAAAAATAATTCTCAAATTTAATAAATTCAACAAATCCCCTTGAATATATAAATCAAGATAAACTTTCATACAAATTGAACTAATAGCAATTGAAACAAGACAAACGTAGCAAACGATGCTTGGTTTCCAAGGAATCCAGGCTTCTCATCACTTGTAAGATTCTTACTTGAAGCCTTGATCCATCAAATTAAGGAGTATGAATTTATAATGTTAGTCATGAAATTTGGAATTTAGGACATTACTAAAAATGAAAAACACAATAAAATATGTATGACTATGAAATTAAGAATTCTGACCATTTTGGTGGAACCCTGCATGAATCTTCGTACGGAGAAACACACGAAGAATCCTGATATGCTCACGACGAAGATGACGAATCTGAGGAAGGAGACTCATCTTAGGAACACTAAAGAAGGATAAGAAAAAGAATAAGGAAAATGAGTCACTACCTTGTTTCTTAATGGAAAGATGAGGAAAACCTAACATAGAGAAAACTCAGAGAAATTCATGCAAAGAAACACATGTGTGCTCCGTGCCTAATAGATGTGGCATGGGAATCACTACGGGTCGGAGAAAAGGTAAAGATTCTTGTTACGCATGGGAAATGTATTAGGCATCCTCATATACATGATGAAATTGGCCTTTCAAGGTTAACCGTTTTCTCATGATCTAGTGTGTATATGCTTGTCTATTTCTAATGCACTTGCCTAGGATAAATGCGAAAACATGACATAAATTTCCACGGGACAGTGAATAGAAGGAAAATGATAAGAAAAATAATTCGAGGAACAATATAAACATTGAGAATGCCACTTTACTGTACGTCCTAAGGTGATAGGGAAAATCGTGTAAAAATCAGAAACTTTTGAAGAGTGTCACACAAAATAGTGGAAACTTGAGAAAGCTCGTGAAAGTCAAAAGGAGAAAATAATCCGCATTTAGGTCAATGTTAGCATTATCAGGCCTATTAATGTACGTCCTTGGGTGATAGAAGTCCAATACAGAATAAAATTGCAAAGTCAGACTAAAGTTGTGAAATGTCGCGTAGAAAGCAAATTTAATTCGATGTGACAATGCATGATATGCTTGAGAATAAGTATATAAGCATGCATGAAAACATACATGAAATGCACATATGATGATGTATTCATGAACGAGATGCAGGGGAAATACGACATGTATGAGAATATATATATGCGGATATGCATGTATGTATGAAATGTATACATGAATTCTATGGGGAAACAACACAAATGATGGAATGAGGTTTCGGTCAAACGCCTACTCTGACCTAGGCGAGCCACGCCAGTTATCCTTGCTTGTCCTTCCTACCACTCAAAGTCGTCACTAAATCTCATTTTCATGCTTTGTTTCAAAGATCTGTCAGTTGGGTTCACCTCCCAAACTTGCCATCAGGACTCACTTGGCAAGTCTACAAAATAGATACATGAAGCGTACTTGTTCCAAATCAAAGAGGATTATGCCAATGCTTAACCTAATGTTTAAGATGAACAAAAGGCAAATGAGAATGTGTCTAAGTCAGCTAAAACATGCTACTGTGCACAAAAGGGATGGGGCTTGAGTTGGATGCTGGAAATAAGTCTCGTCGACGGCGGCACCTCCTCTTCTCTCCAAGTCGACACACAGCTAAGCAAAGTGCCTCACCAAGCATGGATAAGCTTCAGTGAACGATCCCAAGCGCTCCTGGACGTTCTAATGCAAGGGAGGATTGATGGGCTCCCCCAACCACTTACCTCGCGGGCGTTTCGACTCCGATGGTGAGCTCACCCACAGGTGACAACCAGTGGCTACCACATCACGATCTGGCACTTTGGAGGTTTGGGATGCAAGAACAGAGGAGCGTGAACATGGAGGAGTAGATGAACATGGACTTGGGTGCTCAAATTCTTCCTCCTACTTCCCTCACCGTTGACTACGACTCACCGACGAGCTCCTCTACTGGTAGCAAAGCAGAGGAGGTAGAGCATAAACTTGATGCTACTGGAAGGTTTAGGGAAAGTAGGGGAAGATGTGCGAGCGATCGGAGGCCAGGAAGGATGTGTATATGCCCTCCCCCAACCTACTCGCCGTCGATGCATCGTTCACCAGTGAGCTCCATTGTAGGGAGCAAACAGACGCTTCGACGCACCGACGACACCATAGGAAGGTTGAGGGGAAGATGTTTAGGTGGCTAGATGCAAGAGTGACTGTGTGTGCACTTCCCTCCACTTAACTCGCCGTCGGGCTTGTCTTCTCTAATGAGCTCGGTTGTGGGAGGTGGACAAAGGCTCCGGTGCGGTGATTTAGGGATTCCAGAAGGTTAAGGAGAAGAAGGGGGAGGTGTTTAGGAAATCGGATGCAAGAAAATCTAAGTGACTTCTTTCCCCCCATCTAACTCGTCAACGTTCCTACTCCGATGACAATCTCCTCTGGTAACTCTATCTCGGGGAGATGATAAGGCGATCCGTTGCTTCCAAAGGCTCGAAGAGGCAAGAACAGATGCAAATCTACATGCCTAGGTGCTTAGAAGTGAGATACACTGCATGGACATCCTGGCCCATCATCCTCTTCAGTGATGGGTTCCAGTGACACGTAGCATGGAACTTCCACCGACATCAAGGAAGATGGCGCACGATCGATGAGGAATTACAAAAGGAAAGGCATTGAACATGCAAGAAGCTTACGAAGAGACAAGACTGAGGTTGAGGACCAGAGTATAATGCAAAAGAGATTGAGAGACTTACCTATTTCGCAACCTTCGGGAGTCGACGACTTCCCTTGGGCTCACGGATGCACAGCGATGGCTGGTGACAGAGGCTAGGGTTGCTGGAGGTCGTATAGAGAAGATGCCTAGGGTCGGAAGAGTTAAGCTCTGTCTTTACTCTCCCTATAAGCCATGACTGCATGGATCCGATGTGATGGAAGACGACGGTTGCTTTCCTTCTTTTCCGGCCAGGCTATGCCTCTCTCCCACTTCTCCTTCTCTCCTGAGGGCACTCAGCTAACTCCAGTTAACCGAGCTCTACCCTTTCTGACCATCATAGAGGTGGTGGAGAGGTCCAAGATCACGCCTCACCCTAGCTCTTCCTTCCCCCCGGTCCTCTCTCTTTCACTGACCATTACCAACCCTTAAATAGTTGAGCTTCATCACCAAAATAGCTTAATTAACTTGCTAACAAACTAGCTACCACCGTAACCACCTATCCAACTCTAACAAACTAGCTCAACTTCACCTAACAGAACCCACAAGCTTAGAGCTAAGTGTGACACTACTATCTCCTTCTCTCTCCTCTCACTACGTGTTGCATGGGTTAGGGTGTGTGAATTGGTGAAGATGGTGGAGCTGTTGGATTCGTGTGGACCGCCATGAGGGTTTATAGGATGGAGATGGTGTTGGTTCAGTAGGAGGAGGATAGGCTGCTGGTTGGATCGTGTTGGCTGGCTTGGCAGTGGTGACTAGGTTCGTATAGGAGGAGAACAACTATAGAGGGGTGCAAGGTGAGGTGTAGGTCGTGACTGATGGGTTAAGGAGAGGAAGGGTGACTGAGAAGGTAGTGGTGTCGACTGAAGGTGAAACAGAAGTAGTGGCGCTGGTAAGATGGCTGCGATGGAGGAAAAGGTAGAGAGGAGGGGGAAGGCCGTGAGGCTAGTCTTGTTGGGTTGGAGGTGTTCATGGGCTTACATGACATTTAAATGTAGGGTTTTGTTGTGGACTTGCATGGGACTAAGTGGGCCTAAAAAGAATTTGCATGTATAGGCTTGCATGGGTTCAAGTGAACTTAGTTTGAAGTATTACTAAAGCTTTGGGTGACACATCCTAGCCAACCAAGTCACTTTCGGACCATTGGCTGGAGTTCCCGTCCCTAGCAACCATTGCCTGAGTGACAGTGAAGCCTTAAGCGATTGAGAAGCAACCTCGCTCACCCAGTTGCATCCTCATTCCATCATCACAACATCTAGAGGAGCTTTGGTGAAGTAAACCGCTATGAGCCTGGAGAGAGCACACTTGGAGTCTCAAAGACAAAGTAAGCTCACTAACTAGTTAACGTAGGCCTTCCTTCCTCCTGCATTGTAATTCCTCCATTCTCTCCTGGTTGGCTTTGATTTCATTTGCATTCACTTGAATTATTTCGATTCTTGTTTGCTACGTCAGTTGGATTCATATGGTTTTCTGAGTTTTCCTTGACATTTTGCCGTCTTGAATGCACTACTTCGAGTCCTCCTTTCTTTTCTTTTCTACGTCCCTTCAATCTTAGAGCGCGCCTGAAGTGGTCTTTTGCTTTGCAACCCATGTTGTCTGATCATCCATAGAATACGTGGAGGCAAGACCCATACGTGCCATGACGAGAAGGTCGGTTGACTTATTCATTTCGCTTTGATTCTCTTTACTTTTGGTTATGCTTTCATCTTGTGAATGCTTCTCCATGATCTGAATGCTTAGTTCTTTCATTTGGATTCGATTGGTGAGTTATTGTTTGTGTGCGATGACCAACAATCGTCGGAGCCAGGACAGAGGCTTGGGTGGTTTGGATCCATACTACTCTGAAGATACGACTATTGGTTCTTCGGCTTCTACTGGGTAGTATCGTCCTACATCTCAGCCTCCAATTTATTCAGAATGCTTCAGTTCTCAGTTGTCACAGATGGCAACTACATTAGAGAGCTTCA
>JAMKQA010056751.1:0-17686 GCA_024699735.1 Posidonia australis | reverse complement strand
TAAAATCCTGAAAAGAAATGATGATGTTTTAACCATTTGCCAGCCAATGTTTATGATTTGGTTTTGAGCCCAATGGGGCATTGTGTTTTAGGCTGGATTTGGTCAAAATGTGTATTTGAAAAGTGTGTTTTGGGAAGAAATCCCCAATATTGAAAATGGAAATGTTTTGGAAAAAAAAAAGAATTCCAAAAGGTTTTTGAAAGGAATGTTTTGTAAGAAAGGATGATTTTCAATGGAGAAAACCAAGTTTTTTTGCAAAATGATAAGAAACGAGTTTCTTTTGGTTTTGCCGAGTTTTGTTTGTGGTTGTGTGTTTTGGGGCGCGTACTGGGTGACTTAGATGTCACTCACGTGTGCTATTTGGTTTTTACGTGCAGATCGCGTGCAACCGGGTTCCAGTGTAGGAATTGGAGCTTCTAGCCGCACATTGTGATCCTGAAGGTGAGCCTTGGTTACAGTTATATTTGTTTCTGTAATTAGTGTAATTATGCTTGGGATACTGTGATTTGGTAGCGTGCCCGAGATCGGGGCGTTACAAAAGTTGTCATTGGTAAGGTCTCCAAGGGGATTATGACTAGATCTAAACTTGATAACGAATGCGGCACTTATGCCTTTGTTTCATCTATAGAGTCCAAAAATATAACTGAAGCTTGTGATGATGAATATTGGGTAAATGCAATACATGAAGAACTAAATCAATTTGAAAGAGATAATGTATGGAATTTGGTTCCAAAACCTTAAAAACAACAAGTCATTGGAATAAAATATATTTTTAGAAACAAACTAGATGAATCTGGGAATGTAGTTAGAAATAAGGCTAGGCTAGTAGCTCAAGGTTATAATTAGGAAGAAGGCATCAATTTCGATGGAACCTACGCTCCTGTAGCTAGATAAGAGTCAATTAGAATGTTATTAGCATATGCTAGTCATCTAGGGTTTAAACTTTTTCAAATGGATGTGAAAAGTGCATTTCTAAATGGAATTATTGAAGAAGAAGTATATGTCAAACAACCCCCTAGTTTTGAAGATGAATTTTATCCGAATCATGTTTACAAATTAAACAAAGCACTATATGGACTAAAGCAAGCACCTAGGCTTGGTATGAAAGATTAAGGAAATTCTTACTTGATCAAGATTTTTTGATTGGTGCTATTGACTCTACCTTGTTCATAAAGAAGTTAGATAATGACATTTTAATTATTCAAGTATATGTCGATGATATCATTTTTAGATTGACAAATGAAAATCTATGCAAGGATTTTTCAATGATTATGCAAAAAGAATTTGAAATGAGTATCATGGGAGAATTGACTTTCTTTATAGGTCTACAAATAAAACAAAATAAAGAAGAAATATTTATAAACCAAGAAAAAATACACTAAGGAATTATTAAATAAATTTGGTATAGATCGTAGCAAAATAGTTAAGACACCTATAAGTACCTCCACTAAGTTGGAAAAAGATGAGAATGGTCAAAAAGTAGATCAAAAACTATATAGAAGAATGATTGGATCTTTTTATACTTAACAGCTAGTTGACCAGACATAAAGTTTAGTGTATGCCTGTGTGCAAGATTTCAAGCTTCACCTATGGAATCACACCTGAAGGTTGTTAAAAGGATCCTAAGATATCTACAAGGATCAACCGATTATGGATTATATTATCCCAGAAACTCTAGCTTAGAACTACTAGGATATAGTGATGTCGATTATGCTGGATGTAGAATAGATAGAAAAATCATTAATGGCACTTGTCAATTTATAGGACACTCCGTAGTTTCATGGTTTAGTAAAAAACAAAATAGTATTGAACTTTCAACAACGGAGGCTAAATACATTGCATTTGGTTGTTGTTGTGTCCAAATTTTATGGATGAAACAAACTGTACAAGACTATGTTATAACATTATCTACATCTTCAATTTTTTGTGATAATACAAGTGCAATTAATCTATCCAAAAATCCAGTTCACCACTCTAGGACTAAACACATAGAAGTAAGACATTATTTCTTAAGAGACCATGCTCTTAAAAATAATATTAAATTAGAATTTATCCCAACTAAGGAACAAGTGGCAGACATTTTTACAAAACCTCTTGATGAACAACAATTTATTAAAATTAGAAAAAAAATAGGAATCTGCAAGATATTAGATATAGTATAATAATTTGCTCAAAATACTTATTTCGGCACAACAAAAAATTTCGGACTACGGAAATTTACTGAATGAACTTCTGATCAGTATACCGATTATAGTCGGACTACCGATATTTTGTCAGTTTAATCAATTGAATCCTAATTTGGTCTACCGATTTGTTCCGGTCTACCGAAATCCCTTGTTCCAAAAATGCTAGCTTACATTTTCGGACTACCGCTTCACTCTTTGATCTACCGTTTTTCCTTGATTTGGTCAACCAATGCTCTACGGTCTACCGAAATCCTTTGTTCCAAAAATACCAAAAATAGCCACTTACTTCTTCCGGTCTATCGTTTTTGCATCTAATTGACAGTTTTCCTTGATTCAGTCTACCGATCTTTATCGATCTACCGAAAACCCCTGTTCAAAAATTATAAATTTATTTTTCAGACTACTGATTTGTCCTTAAATCTACCATTTTCCCTTGATTCGGTCTACCGATATTTTCTGGTATACCGTTTTGTGCCAATTTCGTGATAAAACGGTTTATCGATAATTTTTTGGAATGTCGTTTTCGTTGATCTATTTATACCAAACCTAGGGTTTCGACTCGTTTCTCACCTTCCAGCTTCCCGAAAGACCCTCCTCCTCTTCCGACCTTGGTTTCGGACTTCAGATCTTCAAAAAAATCGTGTCCCCTTTCTTCCTCCTACACTCGTGCTCATCTATCCACCCTTCCTCTCACATGGCATCCAAGAAAATCTACACTGTTGGCCCCAAACAGAAGGCCACGAAGGAAGCCACCTCCTCATCCGATGAAGCTCTAGATTAGGGTTTCAACTTCATCAACGATGAAGCTCAACGTGCTCATCATGAGCACTTTGTAAATCGAGAAGTTCTCACCGGAAGAAAGGTGATTTTCTCTGAACTTGGGAACATAGAACATCTCTTTGCTTTCTAGAGCCTTGTTCCTTTTCTTGCATCTATTAGTGACAATAGATATTACCCACACTTAGTTTCCATGTTTTATGCAAATCTCACCATGAGCCATGACACATACACCTTCTATCTTCTTGGCCATGACATTACATTTGATGAACAATTAATCGGTCAACTTTTTAAAATTCCCTTTAGTGGAATTGACATCACCACCTCCATATATGAATTAGGTTGGTCTTATGCCGATATAAATAAACCATATCCACAAACAAGAGATCAACATTTAAACCCAACAAAATCAATCAGTTAACCAAAGAAGCTAGGATCATTGCATATATAGTGGTTGCAAACATTGTCCAAAAGAAGGGCCATAATGACGAGCTTAGTGAATTGACTTGCAAAGCTTTCTATGCAATAACCAAAAAGATTAAGGTAAATTGGGCTAGAATATTCAATCATTTCATTACCCATGTAAAAACTAAACTCTTCTATGGACCACCTCTCACTTACCTTTTCCAAAATTGTGACATTCCACTACACAATCAACCCTTTCTTGTAGTCAAAACCAATCCCTTAGGAACTATGGCCATTGCCAAAATGGAACAAGCTCTGGATAAGTCCAAAGCCTCGAAAGGTGGTCAGCCTGCCTCTTCTCGGGTTCCCACTCTTGATACCTCAGACGAAGAAGAAGAAGGGATTAAAGATCACATCTCCTCACTCTTCTCATCTCTTCAAGAACACATGAATCAGTGCTTTGATAAAATCGAGGAAATACACCAGTCATCAAGCAACAAAATTTAACAACTTCAATATGATGTCGACTCGCTTTCCTCCAGGCTTGATGATCATGCCATTGACTCATACAACCGTTGGGAGCAAGTCAATGAAAAATTAGAAGAATATCATCAGGAGCTCATAAAATTCTGACATCCTCTGCCTCCACCGGAAGATTGATTTACTCCTATTTTCTCTTGTTTTTTATGTTTTTGATTATGTATGAACGAATTATGAGCTATGAAAAATTATCAATTCTTATATGGAATGAATTTTTTTTTGAACTACTTGATTGTAACTACACTTTATATTCTCAAATATGGCTTAAGTTACTTACTTGTGAAATGCAATCTTACAACTTATAACATGCTCTTCAATATGGTTTCTTGTCCTTACATGTATTTTTGCTTATGATAAAAAAGGGGAGACAAATATTAGCATACTCGTATTAACATACATTAAAAAGGGTTACTATTGATAGGGGGAGAAATTGAAAAAGGTTACTATTGATATTGATAGGGGGAGAAGAATTAAAAAAAATATTTATGGTTTTGTCATAATCAAAAAGGGGGAGATTGTTGAAAAATGATAGTATCTATTTATTTTGATGATAACAATATGGACTTTATAAATATTTTCAATCATGTAAGAATGCTTTCAAGGACAGGCATAAGAAACAAGTCAAGACATACAAGGCACAAGGCAAACTCCAAAGAAAAGAACTAAAAGATATGAAGAAAGGTGAAAGGACTCAAGGGGCAAAATTGTCATTACCATTGTATTACATAAATTGATGTAATTCTTTATCTTTTTTGATGTAATTTCTAGGAATGTAATAATCTCCCATCATAAGTCATCATCCTAGAAAAATAGGAATACCCTTAAAAACATTGAAAGAAAAAAAATATTGAGCTGAGTCCTAAAACGACGTACCAAATTCCTTCTGCATACCGGAAAATATAAAATTAGGGTTAACAGGCAGCTGTATCTGAACGGGTGGTACTAAAACAGTTTTTGGTCAATTGAATTTATCCAGCATACCGAATTGCTCAACAGTTGTAGATTTCGATTGACCGAAGAATTTCGGCCTACCGAATCTGCTGTAAGTTAGCAAAAGATTTTCTAGTCGTTAGACACATTTAGAGTTATGCTTAACACTATAAATCTTAGTGTAATGACACCTTAGGAAGATACAACAAGCATTCATAGCTATCATACTACTAGTGTTGCAAGCCTTAAGCTAAAATCCCATCCTTTGCATCCTCCCTAGCCATCTTAAGCTTCCTTTCTCATTGCATCAAGCTTGGCAAGTGTTGGGAGATCATAAGAGTATTGTAAGAGCTGTTGTTGTAATCAAGTTATGTTAAGTTCTTCTCTAGGTGGGAGAAGGGATCGCCGATTGTGGCACAAGTAAGGTAATTGTTACTTGTAAACTTTTGATATTAAGTAAAAGGGGAAATCTCAAGTGGGGAACTTGAGGAGTGGAGGAGGCCGGGGTTGGCCTAACCACTATAAATCACTGAGCACTTTCTATTGTTGTTTATCTTCATTGTGTGATTGCTTCTTCCCTTTTTTATAATTTGCCTAAAGAAAATTAAAATTGAACTAACACGCAAAAATTCTCTATTCACTCCCCCTCTAGAGAAGCCTAAGAATCCTACAGCATATGCTATGGACCTATCTAAGGAATGCAATGATATGAAAAAAAAAGTAGATTGAAAACGATACTCCCTTCACCCTCGTGCTCATGGCTTGGGGTTGAGGAAGTGGAGTCATGAACGGAGCTCTAGAGGTGTGTTTTAGCTTTAGAAGGATTGGATCTCTAAGGATCTAGGTTGGTTCATGCGAATTTGACAGAGTGAGGGGCTAAGGATGTCTCAAGGTCTCTCTTTTTTTTCCTCTCAAACCTTAGATCTCTCTCTCAGATTTCTAAAAGCCTCCTTAGGGCTTTCTCCAAGCTCCCCCTAGATTTTCTAAGGATTCTCCCTTAAGTTCTTGACCTAGGGGCCTATTTATAGAGAATTGGGATGCTAGATCTCATCCAAGGATGAGTGGAAATATCTAAGTATTTAAAAATGGAAACTTCATACTTGTCGCATGATGAGCTGGTGACAAGACAACATACGTTGCCACTACAAGCAGCGATGACCTCCTAGTCACCTATTAAAGTGGCATTGAGATGCATAATTCAAAATTTTAAAAATGAAAATACCAAATCAAGTTATCACAAATCTAGGAATTACCCACGACTCAGTCTCTACTTCTAGAATCATCCTCGTAATGGAAAGATATTTTTGATATATTTCCAAATTCAACACAAACTTAAATGTTAAGTAAATAAAATATGAAATCTATATCTCCAATAATTACGAAGAAATAATCAATTACCATTATGGATATTCTTGGTTTACTCTAGATTCGTAATTACCTAGATATTTTGGATTTTAACACATGCCTACATTGCCACACATGTGAGCAATAAGCTAAGAAAGATTGATTTGTCAGGTGTATGGGGGTGTCTGACACCTTCTCCATGCGTAATAGGAGTCGTTATCCTTTTTCTAGTATGTAATGACCAATGCATTGCATCCATTAGGCACGGAGTATGCATACACATTCACTTGCATCATTTTTACCGTGTTTTATCGCATTCAATTTTCCTCGTCTTCTGATTCCAAATAGAATAGGTGGTTATTCCTTCTTTCCTTATCCTTTCTTTGCTTTGTTTTGGTGTTTTCGAGTCTAGTATTCTTCCTCAGATTCATCATCTTCGCCGTGACCTTACCGATTTATAGGTTTGGCTTTTACTCCAACTCGCAAGTTAGGTTCCACCAGCATGGTGACTGGAATTGTCGACTCCACTAGGAAAACAAGACTTCGACTTTCACTTTTGCTTCTCGCTTGCTTGGTTTTTGCTATCACTCAAGATTACTTTGCTTTACTTGCTTGCCATTTAATAACCTCGCTTAGTATCATGCCTTTTGCTTGTTGTATGTTTTCTTTTACACCTTTGCTATGTCACCACACTAGCACATATCCTGTCACTAGCTTTTTGATGTGTTGGATGTTTTCCTTCTCATCATCATGTCAATACAACACTAGCACATGCTATGGTCATGCCTTTTGCTTGTTGGTTGTTGCTTGCCTGCCATACATAGGTGTTTTTTTCCCTTTTTGCATTTGCCCTGCCTAGGAGAGTAGAGAGGTGTTTGCATCCCCTCTTGGTTCGACATAAGAGACATAAACACAGAAAACAAGGAATAAGGTACAATTAGAGACAAATCTGCGCCTCTCTCCCCTATCCAGCTTAATAAAACACACAAGTAAAACACATTAAAGCATATTGCATGATGAGCAACCTAGAAGCATTCATCAACTCTTCCTATGAGTCCACCTATTGTTTGAGAAGGGCAATCTTAGTTTTTCATTCTATGGCATTGGTGTGGGATGAGTTGTTGGCTTGTTCCCCCTTGTCTAGGGGTTGTGTCAGTGTTAGTAAAGGGTATAGCTCACTTCTACTGTAGGAGTCAAGGCTCCCAACGTGCTACCTGTTCACCACCTACACTTTGATTAGGATTTAGAATGAGAACCTTACTTCCTAGCCTGTGTCAAACCCATTATCCTTGAAAGAGTCTTGCGTGGGCAGCCCATTCGAGACATGCATAGTGAGAGAGCATATACTAGGACATTCATCTGCAAATGTACCATTCACGCCACCTCAACAACTTGCATACTGCCTTTGTCTAGGTCTTGACACCTATTGTTGCTTTGCTTGTTCTCAAGTACGTTGGTGCGAGATCCATAACTAGGAGCTCAAGCGTCTCCATTGCGGATAGCCTCTTGTGGTCCTTTCTCTGTCTCTCAAGCTATTTGCCACTCTCGACAATAGCTCCTTCATGAGCTCGTGTGTTTGCCTTTTGCAGTAGCCCCATCCTTGCTTGCTTGTGGTCAACTATGACCCAGCAAATGAGTGAGCCTTTTTCTCTTGCCTTGGATGAGATTTTAGTTTCGGTCTTGTAGATGTCCCATTTTCACATTTCCTAGAGTTGAGTAGGATAAGAAACCTTGAGGCACTCTAGATCACATGGCTAAGAATCTATAACATATTTTCTAGATATTTCCATGATTTCTTTAAAAATATTCTCGATTTTATCTGATTCAAGGTCATTAACTGTGGCAGAGCTAACACACTCGAACTACTGGTAGATTTGAACCCCTTGAACATTTCGGTGTGAGCCGCTAGTTGTGGAAGAGCTGACACTCCTACCTTACTCAAATTGGTGGTAGATTTGACTATTTAGATCTTAGAGAATATGTTTTTATGATTTTATGGAATTTCTAAAGTATTTCTGAGCTTTTAACATATCTGTGTAGATTAATATAAAAGTTAGGAGGTAAAATGTAAAAGACCAGGAAGTGGCCAATGTCGCAGGTGACAATCCTAATCACCACTTTAGTAGGCTACGAGTCTCGTTGCCACTAAAGCTTGCGACTAGATAACACTTAGTGCCACTAGTGCAGACGACGGGCATCTTGGATATCTCTTTCGTAATAACTTGTCATCCTGGGCTTTAACGTGATATATGTGACATTTATAAATATTATCACAATTTTCTTATAATTATTATGATTTCTATGATTTTCTAGCACTTAAATGTATGTGCATATCATATAAATCTTTATAAATGTTAATTAATTCAAGAAAATTCTAAAAATTTGGATGACATCATAATTAAGATTACTTATCTTTATTTTATTAAAAATGAGATTTTATGATAAGGTATCACATTTTTTTAATGTTATAACTATATTTAATTCAAGATAATGCCTAAAAATAAAGATAAAATCCAAAATATCTAGATAATTGCCAATCTATATTAAATCTAATATATCCTTGATTTTAACTAATATTTTTGTAATTGTGGGAGGTTTGAATTTTCAAATTTGATTTACTTAACATTTTAAGTTTAAATTGAATTTAAAATTTATTTAAAATCTTTCTATTATGAGGATGATATTCAGTGATGGATTTGGTCGTTATTTGTTAATAGATTCATAAGCAGATATTTTGGGATCTTAATTTTTGAAAATTTTCCTTTTTAGTTGCTCGGCGCTTATGCAAACAACGACTAATTGACGTGGAAAATATCATTGCCTTTTAGGTGTTTATTCATTGCATCAAGCCAATATGGAAACAACAGCCTCGTCGCCTGTTGTGGCGGCGATGTAATGATTCTGTCGTGGATCCCATGGGTGACAATTAAAATATCATTTTTTTCATTTTAATGATTTTAATCTTGACCCTTGATCTACCACTCATCCTTGATGAGATTTGGTGTCCCTAAACTTTATAAATACTCCTACGTAAAGAATTTGAGAGGAGGCACATTGAAAATCCTAAGCAGAAGCCCTAGAAGAGAGAAAGGAGACTGATCTTGAGGGAAAACCCTGATAGAGAGAGAGCCATAGCCCCCTCCACTCTATCAGATCCCCATGAGATATCTTAGATTCACAAGAGATCATATCCTTTTGAAGCTTAAGCGTACCTTTGGAGCTCTATTTGCCTCCACTTCCTTCATTCCATGTCAAAGAGCACGAGGGTGAAGGGAGTATCTTTTTTAATTAATCCATTTTATTTACATAAATTATTGCATTCAATAATATAGTCCATGGCATATGCATGCGGGGACAACCCTTTAGTTAGTATTTAGTTTTGTTTGTCCATGTTATTCATTATTTTATTCTGACTCCGTTTTCAACACTTACACTAATCTAGATCTATTTTTTTGTTGTTTATTTTGAAGAGAAGAAGATTACATAGCATGAGGACGCTGCTAGGCAACATTTTGGTGCCAAGTCTGTGAACCGAAGAACCCACACCACAACACAATTGCAAATCTCCCATAGGCATCTTGTTAGCTGACATCAAAGGACAGGTGGTGATTGCAACCAAGGGAATCAATAAGAGTGGACACGACGACAGCTCTTCAACATCACCCTCAATTCTACATCCACAAAAAATTGATGATCATGGTGGGATAGGTCTAAGCCAACTCTCACGCAATGTAAGTTTTTTTTCCCTTTTTCATTCACTTTTCTTAGATTTAGGTGCAGTTTTTAGTCTATAATTTGTGCATTTAGAGTTTTACGATGCCTAGACCTTTATTTAGTTTTTTTCTTAACCATAATAAGCTTGTTACTCAAGTCATCGGCAACATCAACGTTGAGTCTCACAACACTAGGAGGCAGCAACTCATATCACTGCCTGTTACGGAGGCGACTTGAGTAGATCAAGCCTTTTTATTTTAGATCATTTGTTTTTTTATTTGTTTATGTTGTTTTTTTGAGATCTACAATAGTCTGAACTAAAAAATATATATATCTTGTCCACTTGCAATTTACTTTTTTAACGGTTTTCTAGGCTTATTTTCTGTCCACTGATAAGGTGGAAACTAACTATTTTACATTAGAGTGATGGTTCCTTAAGAAAATCTTTAAATAAAACAATCAAGTCGAGTGAATCAGACCAATGCAAGTTGCTCTCTCATGCTCTATGCCTGATTGCAGAAATTAAAGTGGGAACCTAAGGTGTTATTATTAACTCTTCTCTCCTTCCTGAGTCGATAATAAACCTTAGATACCTGATACTCTAGTATTTTATGTTTATTTATTACTTTGTGGTTTGCTAGGAATCAACCCTAAGGATAGAATCCTAGGTTGTGGGTCCCTCTTTAGAGAGACAAACCTATAGGCTGGGCCCTCTTTGTGGAGCTTCCAACGGTCCAAGAGTGGTACTTGAAGAAGCTAGAATCCTTGAAGAAAGCCTTACCCCCTTGCCCTAGGAACTCAAAAAGTTGAGAGAACGTAGGGTAATTAATTGATTAATTGACTATTTTAACAAATAAAATCCGCATTTTTTTTGAACACCTGCGTACATAAGCTTGTTTGGGCGATTTGTCAAGGACAGATTTCGACTGCTGGAAAGGACAAGCCCATTAGCTGTCTGTTTGACCAGCGTTATTGTTCGCCATTTACCTAATCGACGACGAATCTTAGCATCGCTCCCATAGACGACATCAAGCAGAATACGTTCTGGGTGCCTTGTTTGTTGAGTAGTTCGTGTGTGATTGCATACAGGTTACAGGGAAATCAGAATAGCATCCTTGGGTTATTATTTACTTTATTAAACAAGTTATAATTATTTATTTTCATTTATATTCCATTTACATTGAGTTTGTAATTCTTTTAGATACTTGTAATAGGCTAGACGTAGAGTTATAAAAGAGTCAGTATTTCTTTTCAAGAACTTGTAATATTCTAAGAAGAAGACCCACAAAGGAAAGCCTATCCATAATGGCAGAAGTGATCCATCTGCACACCAGCTACTCCAACATGTTAGTTGCCTCAACATATCTGGGTCAAGCAAGCAGTTCCGTGGGCTAGCATGGGCATCTCTTCAATACCCTGACTTCATATGAAGGCCAGTCACATGAACAAAGAGGAGGAGAAGAGGAACAAGAGATGAGCCATTCCCATCCTTGGAGTGTTCCACCATCGATCAACTCACATTAATTTTCCGTAGGAACCTCCAATCAACTCAACCAATCCATGGCCCATCATAACCCCTCTAGTCCATAAGTTCCAAATATCCATGGACCCTACTCCCTATATCACCAGGGCCCATTAACCACACCTCTCATGGGAAACATCTGTATAGTGCCACTAAGTTCAATAGTCAATTTCTCAACACAAGGCCCATTAACACTGTCCTCCATACCATATTCCACTCAGTATCCTATATCTCTAGTCTACCTCTCTGTCTAGCAAGCTACACCATCCCCACTGAGCTACCACTTACATCATCACCTACAGGCAGCTCCACCATATCATACCCTATCTTATGCTCCGACTCAACCCTCCTTCCCTTCGCAATATGGTACTCTTCAACAATAGTAGTTCCACCAAGTTCAAGGGTGTCGAGGCTAGGGGCAGACAATTACTTAGAGGATGGACATCAAGAGGATGATCTCAAACGCACTCGTAGAAGCCAAGGTTACATCTAAGGCACTACTTGGCTTTGATACTTCAAGGTTTCCACACTTCAACTTGTCGCTCGGATTTAAAACTCCAAAGATGCCGAAGTATGATGGGATAGGCGATCCATAAAATCATTTGGCTACTTTCACTATGGATGCCCTGCCCTATCAACACGACAATTGGGTAATCGTATACCTCTTCTTCAAGAGCATATAGGGAGAAGTATTTAGGTAGCTCAGCACACTCACAGCATATGACCTCAGTGACTTCGAGATTGTGCTGGAGACGTTTCTACAGTAATATGTCCATTGCATCCAGCACAAACCAACCATAGGAAACCTCCTCACCAAAAAGGTGAGATCAAATGAAGACTTTATAACCTTCGTGAGTAGATGGAGAGACATGGTGGCTAGATCAAAATTATACATCCCTAAAAGCCAGGCCATCAAAGTCATAGCCTAGAATACTACTAGAGTACTCAGAGTGGGCTTACTAATGGGCAGCTTCCATATGTACTCCTAGTTGTACAATTGCACCACAAGAGTCCTCCGCAACAAAGAGGACTTACAATTCTTGGAGTATGATGGAAGATAAAAGAAGAAGACCTCAGGCTACACATACAAGGGTGTCATAGGTGACATGGCCTAGATTACGACCCAACAAGAATAGAAGGGGCATCCATATCGATACTAGGATCCGCTAGTCCAACACCAGGGGTAGCTATTACACTATCAGCCATAGTACCAGCAAGGGCTGCTAACCAATGCAGCAGTAGCATCCCCAACAATAATAGTACCAACAGCCTCTGATCTACTTAATATATGCCCAACAAGCACAACCAAGCAATCAACACCAAGGGCAACACTAAGGGCAACAACAATGGTTGAAGAGCTACCCTGTCGTCTTTCCACCCCAACATTATGGACCCAAGAGGTGGAGCTATCCACCACATCTAGAGCCACTCCCCGAGGTCTTTAGAATATTGGTTGAGGGTAGAGATCTGTAGCCTCAGGTGCCTACCGTAAATGCTCCAAATGCTGACTTATCCAAGTACGACCCATATCACTAGATGAATGGGAATACTCTTGAGGAGTGTTTCATGGTCAAGAAAAAAAATCAAAGAGTTAAATGGCCAAGGAGAAATCATGTAGACCAAGCTTAAAGAGAGACTGAGGGCAAGTTAGGGAAAGCAACATGAAATGTAGATTCACCATGACCCTATGCCTAATCACTCATCCAATCAACTGATCAGCCAGAACTGGTATTCATCCAACACATATAGGCAGAATCTAAGTAGCCAGTTGAAGGCGAAAAGGAACCATGAGCACCAGCAATGCTCGCTCAAGAGATACGAATGGATAAGAACCTGAATGAACCCTAGGAAGACATGTTAGGACCAAAGACCCTGGACGACAACACTAGGGATAGTTAGCAGGAGATAGTAACTGAGGGTGTTATGGCCTTCATCAACCAAGGACCTCCTCCAATACAAGATGAGCCAACCCACAAACAACCTAGAGGATGTGCTGCCCATCTATGAAGTTTCTCCTACTCTCTCATCACTCATAGGCAAGGGGTAGCAAACCCTAGAAGCTTAAGGACTGAGTAAATAAAGGAGATAATGATCAACTAAGGTCAGTACAAGGTCCCAAGTCCTCAAAGGGTCGAAGCATGATAAAAGACACGACTCTCTCACCTTGAATAATACAAGGCAGTAATGCTAGATGTATAAGAGGGAGGATTGTTACTACACTCATTAGAAAAAAAAAAACTAAAAAGATCAAATAAGTAGTGCCATCCATCTTGCATGCAAGTGAAAACTTAGTAAGTAGGGAAATTGGAATTGGTCTAGTCAGTGATGCAACAATCGATCCACTCGAATTTGGAGTTAGTGTCATTATAAAGAAAAAAAACCATAACTTTTGTTAGTGTGGGTCACACTCGACAGCTTATGACATTAAGCAGATCTACCAAAGTATTATCTAGTGTTTCTTAAGCAGAGGATGTAACACCCAAGGAAGGTCCACCAATGGGTTGGATGACTTGGAGACATCTTCAGATCCATGGAAGAAAATTGTCAAAGCCTAGAGAGAATCCAAGACCTAGTACAAGGTAAAGAAGAAAATTGTCTCCCATATAGAAAGCAAGTTAGCTAAGCAACTAGGGTAACCCCAACCTTGTCCTATACTTATAGACACATTTCACGGGGAGATAAAAGAAAGGTAGGCTCAGAGCTTAGGCATATTATAAAAAGTTGCTTGCTCTGTATAGCATGGCATCCTAGCATAAGTTCAAGAAGGTAGTGATATATGAGCACACAAAAACTAAATGACTTAGAAAATGCCCAAAGGAGGGGAGTGCATGTAAAATCGAGTACGTCATCATAGTATAAATCTAGAAGGTAGTGATGGGCATGTACTCAAAATGGGGTGAGAAAGCTGACAAGTAAGTATGATATCATAGCATAAGCCCAGAAGGTAGTGATGGAAAAGCACTTATGGAAAAAACAAAAGAGAAAGGAACCCCAAAATAAAAGGAAGAAAAGGAAAAGAAAGACAAGCCAAAAGAAAAAAAAAAGGAAAAGAAACCCCTAGGAAAGTTACTAGCGCATTAGGGTCAGACACTGGTGAGTGGCACTAGAGTTATAGCCAATGTCGAGAGCTTGTTGTACCTTAAGTTTCTCCTACTCTCTCACCACTCATAGGCAAAGGGCAGGAAATATTAGAAGCGTAGGGAATGAGTAAATAAAGGAGATAATGATCAACTAAGGTCAGTACAAGGTCCCAAGTCCTCAAATGGTCGAAGCATGATAAAAGAGATTACTCTCTCACCTTGAATAATACAAGGCGGTAATGCTAGATGTATAAGAGGATGGATTGTGACTACATTCATTACAAAAAAAAACCAAAAAGATCAAATAAGTAGTGCCATCCATCTTGCATGCAAGTGAAAACTTAGTAAGTAGGGAAACTGGAATTAGTCTAGTCAGTGATGCAACAATCGATCCACCCGAATTTGGAGTTAATGTCTTACTCAATTGTGTCTCATGGCTTGGGTGTGTTTTCTCTATAAATACATTGTCCCTACAAAGATCTTTAGAGCATCTACGGATGACTCACAATCGACGTCCACTGGGCTCCGATTTTCCATCTCTCAGCTGAGGCCAGGACTACTTCCCTCCACCTAGTTTCAAGTACAAGGGGAGCAGAGGATAGTACTACATCGCCTTTCCCAAGCAAGGGTAACTTAGGCAACCCTTATGAGGTAGGGAAAGGTATACTTTTGATTACTAACATGCATTGTTGAGTGTGCAGGTAGAAATCTTACTAGGTGCTAATACATCAAATCCTGCCATGATCGAAGAATGAACACATGCCTTTGAAGTTCATGCAGTGTATGCAAACACATTACTTTGACTAAAAGGCACACCCTAATTTGGCAAAGGAAGGGTTCACTCCTTCACCCGGTTCTTTACTCATAGACTCCTTCATTTGCCATGTTGAGTTGTGGGATGATGGTCCTTTCTCAAGAGTGCTAGTCACACTTGAAAATGGAAAACACTTGACTACAACGAATTTCATTCATGCATTTTGCATATGTCTATATGGTTGGGACCCACTGTACCCCATCAGCCTAACTTACCATATGGATCATTTATTACATCGAATGTTGACCCATGCATTTGCATCGTTTACTTGAATCATGCATCCATATATTTAGTTCTCATGCCATTGGAAGTGGAGCACAAATGAAGCACTATTCTTTAAGAGTGTTAGAAACCCTTAGAATGTGTGATCTTCCTTAAACCAGTCAAGTCTCACCTATCCTTTTAGACATTCCAATCTAAGCAAGCTATCAAATGGGAAGTCACAACTTTTTTTTTATTACTTTTTATCTTTTCGACCAGCAATATGGTAAGAGTCATCTCTTAATTTCTACCCTGTTGAAGCAATCTCTACATGGTTGACTTGGTCCTGACACTGGCTGTGACATATAACTTTGAAACCAACTTGACCCCTCTATGCCTAAGCCTTCAATATGATGACATCTTTAATCGAACCACTTGGTTGTGCGACCATGTCCCAAAATCAAGTTTATTCACCCCTTTTCACCACTTGGTTGTGTGATAATTTCTCGAAACCAAGTAGGTCTCACCTTTTTGGCTGTGTGACATTGTCCTAAAACCAAAAAGTTGTTTTCTTTTTGGAACCCTTTGTGGCAAACTGCTTGAGTGCTAGCTCTCTATTTCTGGAAATGCTCAATGGGAATATCATTCTTACCTTAGAGTCAATCTTGTTTCAATATCAACTTCAAGTAGGGGCATCTGTAGATATCCCATTTTCACATTCCTAGAGTTGAGTAGGATAGGAAACCTTGAGGCATCTCAGATTACACGGTTAAGAATCTATAACATATTTTCCAGATTTTTCCATGATTTCTTTAAAAACATTCTTGATTTTACCTAATTCAAGGTCGTTTGTTGTGGCAGAGCTAACACACTCGAACTAGTGGTAAGTTCAAACCCCTTGAACATTTTCGAAGCAAGCTGCTAGTTGTGGTAGAGCTGACGCTCCTGCCTTACTCAAATTGGTGGTAGATTTGAGTATTTTAATCTTAAAGAAGACGTTTTTATGATTTTATAGAATTTCTGAAGTATTTGTGGGCTTTTAACATATCTTTGTGGATTAAGATAAAAGATAGTGGGTAAAGTGTAAAAGACTAGGGTGTTGTCAGTGTGATAGGCAATAGTCCTAATCGCCACTTTAGTAGGCTACGAGTCTCGTCGCCACTAAAGCTGGTGACTACATAACACTTAGTGCCATTAATGTAGGCGACGAGCATCTTGGATATCTCTCTCATAATAATTTGTCATCTTGGGGTTTAATGTGATATATGGGACATTTATAAATATTATCATGATATTTTCCATAATTATTATGATTTCTATGATTTTCTAGCACTTACATGTATATGCATATCATATAAAGCTTTATAAATGTTATTTAATTCAAGAAAATTCTAAAAATTTGGATGACATCATAATTAAGATTACTTATCTTTATTTTATTAAAAACGAGATTTTATGATAAGTTATCACATTTTTTTTAATGTTATAACTTTATTTAATTCAAGATAATGCCTAAAAATAAAGATAAAATCCAAAATATCTAGATAATTGCCAATCTATATTAAATCTAAATATCCTTGATTTTAACTAATATTTTTGTGATTGTGGGAGGTTTGAATTTTCAAATTTGATTTACTTAACATTTTAAGTTTAAATTGAATTTAAAATTTATTTAAAATCTTTCTATTACTAAGATGATATTTAGTGATGGATTTGGTCGTTATTTGTTAATAGATTCATATGAGGATATTTTGGGATCTTACTGTTTGAAAAATTTCCTTTTTAGTTGCTCTACGCTTATGCAAACGACGACTAGCTGACGTGGAAAATATCGTTACCTTTTAGGTATTGATTCATCATGTCAAGTCAATCTGGAAACTACAGCTCGTTGCCTCTCCTGGTGGCAACACAATGATTCTATCGCCGATCCCATGGGTGACGATAACAAAAATGATTTTTTTTCCATTTTAAATGGTTTTAATCCTGACCCTTTATCTATCACTTGCCTTTGACGAGATCTGGTGTCCCTAAACTCTATTAATAGACACTTAGGTCAAGAGTTTGAGAGGAAGCACATTGAAAACCATAAGGAGCTAGTCCTAGAAGAGAGAAAAGAGAGAGTTCTTGAGGGAAAACCATGAGAGAGAGAGTCATAAGGGGGGGGGGGGGGGGG
>JAMKQA010056750.1:0-13785 GCA_024699735.1 Posidonia australis | reverse complement strand
AGCATGGCATGGCATATCGCCCTTGGGCGTATAGCAAGCGGCTGAAAAGCCAACATTTCATAGGTGAAATCAAGGAAGACCGATTTTATCGGGCGTGCGAGGGTGCCTAACACCTTCCTCGTGCGTAACAGGGATCCTTACCCGCATTCTGGTTATTTCGTAGACTTGTCTTTGTTTTTTGCATGATTTTTCATGTTATGGTTTTCCTTGTCTTCCATAATAGATTAGGTGGCGACTCCTTTATTTTGCTTTTTTCGACGTGATTTTGCCGTCCGATTTCGCATTCATTTGCGGAATCCCCTCGCCGGCATGGTTACAGCCGTATGGGGGTACCTAACACCTTCCTCATGCATAACAAGAATCCTTACCCTTTCTCTGGCTCGCAATGGCTAGGTGTTACATCTATTAGAAATGGAGCATACATGCATTCATTTGCATAATTTTCTTACATTCACATGCATCTTGGTTTTCCTCATCTTTCCATTAAAAGACTAGTTGGCGACTCCTTTTCTTGTCCTTCTTTGGTGTTTCCGAGTCAAGTCTCCTTCCTTGGATTCACCATCTTTGTCGTGACTATATCGGGATTCTTCGTGTGTTACCATGCACCGAGGAGTCGTGCAGGGTTCCATCACTGGCATAGTCATAAGAACTGGCAACTTTGTTGGGGATAATCAGATTCTAGCTTTCGTATTGGTTTTCTTGCTTGCTTGGTGTTGTTTTATATGCTTTGTGTTTGTTTACTTGTCCTACTTGTTTGTAAATATTTGACTATACATGCCTTTCGTGTCTTTCTACACAATTGCTATGTCACAACACATGCACATGACTTGATTCATGCCTTTTGTTATGATGCATGCTTCCTTTTTCACCTACCTGATAACACTACACTAGCACATGCCATGCTCATGTCTTTTGTTTGTTGGTTGAGTGTTTGGATGCCATGATTGTGTGTTTTCTATCCTTTTTGTATCTGCCATGATTAGGAGAGTAGAGACATGATTGTTTCCCTTCTCGGTTAAAATAAAACACACAAATTCTGCTAAACAACTAATAAGGCATAACTAGAGACAAATGCTCACAATCCCCTTTGGTTTAATAAAACGCAAGTAAAAGACACCAAGCATATGTGCATGAATGATCATTTTAGAAAGCATGCATCTTCTTCTCTTTAGTGTCCACCCATAGTCTGTGAAGGATAGTTCTGGTTCCCCGTTCTATTGCTCTGGCGTAGGACGTGTTGCCATTTTCTCCCTCCTTATTTGGGGTCGTGTCGGTGTTAGTAGTGGGTACAACTCACTGCTACTGCAGGAGTCGAGGCCACCAACACCCCACCCATTCACTTCCTACGCTCTGGCTAGGATTTCGAACGGGAACCTTCTTTTTCTGACCAGAGTCAAAACCTAAACCCATGAGTGTGGGACATGCATGGTGAGAGAGTGCATATTAGGAGCATTCATGTGCATGTGTGCCATTCATGCCACCCTAACAAACATGGTAGGAATAGTTACTGTGCCACAGGTGATTTCTTTCTCCAATTCAGAATTACTCCCAGCAGGGACTAATCACAATCAACCCTTGTTCAACACGGTGCAATTCCAAAATTTCTGCATTCCCCTAACTCTGGTGGATAATGGTGCTAGCTTAAATGTTTGCCCCTTGCGAACTGCAAGTCAGATCGGATTCAAAACCAAGGACATTACCCCAACTGTAAAAGGAATGATGGCATTTGACAACAAGCACCATGATACTTTAGGGATCATGGTTATTCCTTTGATCATTGGTCCTGCCCATTTCGAGGTAAAATTTTATGTTGTCGACCTCGAACTATCCTTCAATCTCTTGCTTGGGCGCCCTTGGCTCCACAAGCATCAGGTCATCCCCTTGACTCTTCACAGAATGATTAAGTTCCACTAGAACAATGACATTGTTGTTGTAATGGTAGAAAATCTTGAAAGGGAGAAAGTCGAGGCGGTCTCTTCATTGGCTCCTCAAACTGTCCATTTTGACCTCAAGCCTTTTATGTGCTCTACCGAGTTGACCGCTTCGAGCCTGTCAATTCATTCCGATTCTCGAGCATGCCAGTATTTTGGCTGCTTTTTGCAATCCTTTTGTGATGGTCGAGAATCTTTGCCAAAGGTGGGGGTACAAGAAAGGAGCACCTCTCGGGCGGAATGGCCAAGGAATCGTCGAGCCAATCGCCGTGGAGAAAAGACAAGAGTTTGAAGGACTAGGATATAGATGGAAGCTGTAGGATGGGTTCTCGAGGAATCGTAAGTTTCGAAAACTCTTTATTCCACGGGATTTAACTAACTTTGTCAGTGAAGGATTTCTAGATACCAATCAGAATCTTGTTGTTGCAAAGTCTGAACGGAATGAGCCTACCAGTGGATCAGAATGGATATGTGCTGAGGACTACTATTTTGAGGATGAGGTTGTGGATTGCATAACAAGTCCAATATTGCCCTTTCCACTAGGGGCAGCAAGGCTTCCGTTGCTGTCTTTAGAGTTGGTTACAGTTACAGTTTCGGCAGAGACAGTTCTAGCCACAATTTCACTAGTAAATCAGTCAGTTTTGACAAAATTACAGTCAAATCAGCCAGAATCGCCGCCTAAGGAGCAAGAGCTCACCAGTGTATACTATGTGGATTTTGCTTCCAATGAAGAGGTGGGCGATGCTGTAGTGGCACAAGTTGACAGTATGCTCAGTGATTTGGAAATTCTGTTTCAGGAGCAGCTAGCAATGTTGATGGAAGACGTAGAGAGTGAACTCAGGCGTCAGAAGGGAAAAGTTGTAATTCTAGATTGCATTGCAGATCAAACAGTCCCGCAGGGCCAGTTCACCATCATGGCCGTAGAGGAAGACAGACCAGTGAACGCTAGAGCAAAGGAGTTCATCTCTAACCAATTGGGTGGCGGGTCTAGTTGGTATTACCAGTTTCAGCCCCACTTGAGCAATGGGGCCCAAAAAAAAAAAGATCATGAGTTAGGCTTAGGAGAGAATGTGGGCAGCAGCACTCACATCAGTCAGTCAGAGGACAGTTGCCCACCTATCATGCACACTATACATACCACCCGAGAAAATTGGAAAAATAAAAATAAGGCTGGGGAGGAAGTGGAACAGCCAGGTACACCTATAAGTTCAGAAGCGACAGAATCTGAGATGTCAGAGGTGCTTACAGAAAGACCAGAGTAACAGTGACCATTCTAAAACGTCATCAAGGGTAGAATGCTGAACAAATTTGCACCTTTGAAGGCACAGATCCATCTTTCCAGCAAGTGGTCCTTTCTGAACTCATTGTTTATGAAGAAGAGTATGATGCGAAAATAGAGGAAGATGGCCAAGACGCACCAGATTTTCAGCCTTATGATGCTGATCCGGATGGCCCGAACTTGCATGTAGAAGAGGAAATTGAGCGTGTAAACATTGGCACAGCTGAAAATGTCAAAGAAGTGCGAATTAGTGCCAGGCTCATAGTGTATGCCTAGATTAAACTTATTGAGCTTCTCCGAGAGTTTGCAGATGTTTTCACCTAGAGCTATGATGACTTGGTTGGGTTAGACGTTGAGGTGGTGGTGCACACATTGCTACTAAAGCTCAACGTCAAGCCAGTCAAACAAAAGTTGCGTAGATGGTGATCGTAGTGGCTATTGAAGTTGAAAGAGGAAATAATGAAACAACACAAGGTCAATTTTCAGAAAGTCGTCCTCTACCCAGAGTGGTTAGCAAATGTGGTTCTAGTGCCAAAGAAAGATGGTCGGGCTCAAATGTGTTTTGATTATAGAGACCTAAACAAGGCAAGCCCAAAGTATGACTTTCCACTCCTACACATCGATGTACTTGTGGATAATACTACAGGACATAAAATGTTGTCATTCATGGACGGATTCTCAAGTTACAATCAATTTAGAATGGCAGAGGAGGATATGGAGAAAACGTCCTTCATCACCCCCTGGGGAGTATTTTGCTACAGGGTCATGGCATTCGGATTGAAGAATGCCGGAGCCACATATCAAAGGGCAATGAAAGCATTGTTCCATGACCTCATGCACCAAGATATTAAGGTCTATGTGGATGATATGATAGCTAAGCCAAAAGAGCCCGAAGAATACATTGCTTGCTTAAGAAAATTGTTCAACCGCTTGCAAAAATACAAGTTGCGGCTTAACCCCAACAAATGCATATTTGGGGTATCATCAGGCAAGCTACTAGGATATATCATTAGCCAGAGGGGAATTGAGGTGGATCCAAACAAGGCTAAAGCCATCGTTGAGATGCCTCCTCCTACAATAGAAAAAGAAGTCCGAGGGTTGCTTGGGCGATTGCAGTATATCAACCGATTCATTGCCCAGTTGACACCGATTTGTGAACTGATCTTCAAACTCTTGCGGAAGAATGCACAAATCCACTTGAGTGATGAATACTAAGAAGCTTTTGACAAGATTAAGAAGCGCTTGGTAAGACCACCAGTCTTAGTTCCCATGACACTAGGGCGTCCTCTGTTGCTCTATTTGTCAGTAACACAACATTCAATGGGTGTAGTCCTTGGTCAGCATGATGAAACAGGCCGTAAAGAAAGAGTCATTTATTACTTGAGTAAGAAATTCAATGATTGTGAAGTTAATTACACCACAATCAAGAAGGTCTTCTTATCCTTTGTCTGGGCCACACAACGCCTGAGGCATTATCTGATGGCATATCCTGTTCTATTGTTGTGCCAACATGATCCTATGAAATACTTGTTCTAGAAGCTAGTGCTGGTGGGCAGTTGTGTCAAGTGGCAGGTGCTCTTATCTTAGTTTAATATCACTTTTGTCACTCAAAAGTTTGTGAAAGGACAGGCCGTGGTCGATCACTTAGCAGATCTACCTTTGCCAGAGTATCAGCCCTTGCAGACTCAGTTTCCTAATGAAGATATACTTTTCATCGTGGAAGAGGATGAGTCAGAAGACCCTCGTGACAAAGAGCGGTGGCATCTCTACTTTGATGGTGCAGTTAACAAAAGAGGCATGGGCGTCGGTGTAGTATGGGAGACACGACAAGGCCAGATGATCCCACTTACTCGAAAGTTGACCTTTGTGTGCACCAACAATGTGGCGGAGTATGAGTCATGTATTCTTGGACTACGGGCGGCATTAGAGCATGGTGTGCAGAAATTGCAGGTGTATGGCAATGCCATGTTGGTCATCTCGGAGGTTAATGGCAACTGGAAGACGAAGGATTTGAAGCTGGTACCATATCATACCCACCTTCTAGAGCTAATGGCCAAATTTGTGGAGATAATCTTCTTTTTCATGAACAAAGCCAAGAATGCTTATGCAGACGCCCTGGCCACTCTTTCATCATGGTTGTCCATACCAGAAGATAGCACATTGAAAGTGTTGGTAACTTGCACAGATCAACTGACACATTGCATGAGCATAGAGGAAGCAAACCCCACAGAAGAGCTCCCATGGTACCATGACATTAAGGTTTTCTTGAAAACCAAGTGCCATCATTCAGATGCATCAGCTGCAGACAGAAAGACTATGGTCTAACTGGCGTCGAAATATATGCTTGGAGCAGGTCACTTATACAGGAGGTCTTATAATCAGATGCTTCTACACTATCTGGGTAAAAAGAAGTCTGATACGGTAATACCACAAGTGTATGCTGGGACATGTGGGCCGCACATGAATGGAGTGTACTAGCCAAGTAGATAATGTCACAAGGCTATTTTTGGTCAACTATGGAGACAGACTACTGCTAGTTTGTGCGGAGATGTCACAATTATCAGATCCACGACAACTTCATTCATGCACCTCCACAGTAGCTCCACAATATGTCATTGCCTTGGCCTTTCTCAACATGGGGAATAAATGTCATTGGAGCTATTCACCTGTCGGCTTCTAACGAACACCAATACATCGTGGTAGTTATTGATGGCCTCAGTGACCTAAAAATTTATCAGGAACAATATCATCACCCGATATGGGGTCCTGCATTCAATTATCTCTGCTAATGGGATGAATTTCATAGCCAAAAAAGTTGAGGATTTTCTACAGGAGCTCCATATCAAACATCACAGGTCCTCTCCATATCGCCCTCAAATGAATGGGACTGTGGAATCTACCAATAAGAATCTCAAGAAGATGGTGGAAACTCATAAAGACTAGCATGACAGGCTCCTATATGCTTTATGGGCTTACAGAACATCGGTCTTGACTTCAATAGGTGCAACTCCATATTCTCTAGTCTATGGTATAGAAGCAGTCCTACCCATAAAGGTAGAGATACCCTCGCTCAGAGTCTTGAAAGATGCAAAATTGGGCAAAGTAGAGTGGATCGAGGACCTCTTTGTTCAGTTGAACTTGAAATATGAGCACAGATTGCAAGCTATGCATCATGCACAATGTTATCAGAAATGGATGGCCAAAGCCTATCAAAAGAAGGTTCGACCTAGAAGTTTCTTACCGGAGGACTTGGTCTTGCGAGCTATACATCTCCCTGATGGTCATGGAAAGTTCAGACCCAACTGGCAAGTACCGTTCGTTGTCAAGCAAGTCTTCTCTAGAGGAGCAGTAATCCTAGAGGACATGGATCATATCGAATAGTCAGAGCCAGTTAATTCATGTTACCTAAAGAAGTACTATCAGTGATCACAAACTTCATGTCCTCGCTATGCGACATTGTCCACTTACTCTATGCTTGCATGCACTCATTGTATCAATGTTTTTTGCATCCATGTAGCCTTGCATTTTAGCACGTGTTTGACTAACTCCCATTCAATACACGCATCTATAGGCAAGTAGTTTTCATCATCATCACATGCATAGATCTTAGTCCGGCGATGATAAGCGGAATAAGCTTGCTAGTGTTGGGAATGTGTAGCACCTCCTCAGGTAGATACTATCCAGGTAACCTAGAGAGTGAGGGAGCCACCTTTCATTGTGGATTGGGCAAAGTATCCAAGTCACTAGAGGAACATATACCTCCAAGAGGGAGATAAAATGTTAGGGGTAAGAATGAGAGTATGAGATAAAATAAAAATATATTTGTGAAAGGGCATAAGAAAAATTAGAAGATAGAAGTTGTAGATAGAAGTCAACCCTAAAGAGAGAGGCGTGTCTCAAAGCGTTGTCCTTACAACTTATCTTGGAGAGGAGTTGGAGTGAATTCCTGGAAAGCAAATTCTCAAAGGGCCTAGCCAACCCTTTAAACAATAGCAGCTCCCCACCAGTAGACCAAGTACCCATTACCTCCAAGCCAAGGATAGGGTAAACCCACGCGCCTATGAGGGAGAAAATAATAAATAAAATAAAATAAAAGCAGGGGTATGGTCCTGTGGGGTTTGGAGTGGAGCACAAGGCACAATATTGCATTTTTGGAGAGCAATCTAAAAACTAGGAGTTTGGATAGAGTCTCGTGAGGGTTGGAGCTATCATTCCCTTATATATGTGGCGATAAGCATTCCAACACTAAGGGTGCTAATAAGATCTCATAAATCAGTTACAATTTATGCATTCTTCCCATAAGCATCATTCTAAAGTGTCATAAAGACTAGTCTGATCCTTTCAGCTAGGGGCATGTCAGCTACTTTCAGCCTAAAAGGATCAGAAGGGCATTGCCTAAACCAGGGGCATGTAAGCTGCTCTTATTGTTTAAAGTTATTAATGTCAAGCCAAGGGCATGTCAGCTGTCCTATGGTTAAAAACACTGAGTCAGTACTTTGACCAAGGGCATGTCAGTTACTCTAATTGGTCACAACCTCCAATGCGTAAACCAGGGCAATGTCAGCTGCCTATCGAATATAAGCAAGTTGCTTTCAAAGGTGTGCCAGTCAGGGAAGCGGATCTTAATAGTCTCTTCAAGTACTCTTGCAAGTAAAGAGGATACCCTTAGACAAGAGATTATTCTGGAGCCTTCAAGAGCGGGTTGACACCCGGTCAGCTTTCTCTGATGCATAATGCTGAGGGTTCGGTACTCAATCAGTTCTCTCTGAGACTAACCCAATGGCATAAAGTGAGGCCACCATGCAAGATGCATTGTCTTAATGAAATTTTAGCATTAAAGAGTCGTCATAACTGACCAAAATTTATTCAAGTTCGGAACAGACAAGGGTACTGAAAGGTACTAAAGCAAAACAACTATACATCCATGCTGCTTCGTGCCCTTTATGAGCAACCCACATCAAGGAACAAAGGTGGACCCAGGAAGAACTCGCTGATAGGCCAAGTCTCCCAGATTTTAGTCTCATACTCCACTATATATCCACAGCCCTTCGCCATGGCGACACGATTTGACTGGATACAATGCTGAAGCAAATGAGACAACTCAGTAGTCATGGTCGTTGAACTCAAAGGGTAGGACTGGAAGCAGGCTAGCATTGGACTCTGGATGAATGAATCTTGGCCATATCCGAATTGGCGCATCACACAAATCGGATGATATTCTATTCCTCTTGAGAATCCTGGCAAAACGATTAGCCACATGTCCCCGTCATTAAAGAAAACAGCGAAAGATTTAGTTGTGGATGGAAAGATGCACCAGGTTACGTAGTCCTCAATTAGGCTTTCTAGCATCTCATACGTTGCCTTAATAGAGGTAATGGTTCGAGAGTGCCTGCTATGACAGTATGCCTCGAAAGTAGAATGCTGTGGGCACATAATCTTGACTCCCAAATGTGCAGCCAGCCAAACATGGGGAGAGATCAGATCACATGAAGTATTCTGTAGCATGCAGGAAGGAAAGCATATACCAGAAATACAAGTACCCGTACCAACGCCCCACAGCCGTAGAAGTGCCAACATCAGTGTAGTGAACGATCCAGTGCCCGATATGTTTATGCTAGGATGACAGTAGCCAGATTGATCTATTGGCTCACAACAGCAAGGGCAATCTCTTCTACCTCAATCCCTACAGTCATTTTTCCATGACTAAATACTAGCTCTCCTAGGAAGCGAACGACGAAGCCTCGGAGCCAAAGCTCGTCGCCAAGTGTTGCTCTTTTGTCGACAATTTTGTCAAAATACTCCAATCGGAGCATGGGAGATTGTCCGTCTTTGTAGATCAGGTGTTGCCCACAAACGTTGGTTGGAAGGCCAGTCAGTTGGCATAGTACGAAGGCATAGCTATCACGTCGCATGAACGTGGTAGGACCTAGAAACTTGGATAACTTACATATTCGGCGTACCTCTTCTAGTGTTGGAGTTAGCTCCACTTGTCGGAAACAGAAGGCATGGAAGGCTGGTTTCCAAAAGTGAGCGGCCGCGCACAACAAATATCAGTTGACTTCCACCTCGGCCATGCCAAGAGATTTTGTGGAGATTCCCCAAGCTCGGAGTTTGTCTAAATCATCTGAAGTCAGACAGGTGATCCAGTCTCATAGTACGTCTGAGTAGTGGACAGGCGTGACCATAGTCAGGAACCCCTAGAAATGCACAAAAATAAATAATAAAATAGAAAGGGACTGTAACCAAATGTAGTAAAAGAAGGGGAAAAGTGGTAAGGCTCACCATCTCCTCTGGCAAAAGGATAAAATTGCTCAGCCGAAGGATTTGCTCTCACTCCAATGTAGATGCCAAAGTGATGGAGCTCCAGGGCTTAAATAGATGATGAAAGAATCTATGATGTAAGAAAATACTACTATTACCATTAGTAGGTGAGGCAGGAGTTGAGTGAGTAAAGCAAGTAGGTGAAAGGTAGGTGAGAAGTTGGTGACTCACGAAACTTGCACATTCAACTGCCTGAGAATCAAAGTGATAGGCGATTAATGTTGGCGCATGGTTTAAGTGTGAATTGGTAGCGACTCTTGATAGTAGATATCAAGGTGATACTAATTGGCGAAGGGTACTGGCGAAAGTAGCCGACGAAAGGTCCCAGTGCAGCATTCAGTACAATTTGTTTGTAAGGCTCGCCTATCCAGCGCAAAGGGTTTTAAAAACCTACAAAGACAGCAGCATAGCGTATAGGGCATAGAAGCACACATAAAGAATGAGCTAAAATATTTTTCCTGATATTTAAATGCAATTTTTCCACGTTTCTATAGATGTATCTTTACAAAGCGTTAAGTCAGGTTACAACAAAATTTTCTAAGAGAAGTAGTAAATCTAATCCTCCCAAGAACTGTGGCCCACGTCAAAGTCGGTGGTGTCATCCCTTCTGACAACAGTAGCGGTAGTGGCAGTCCAAAGGCATTTGCGGTTGATCCTTTAGGAGATCCTTGCAGAGGTAGCCCTGACCCATGATCGTCCAGCAGCACAAGTGGCTGTATCTTCTTCTCCTGAGATATCCTGGGGATTAGAATCCATTGATAATTCCTTGCTTGTGTTAGGGTTGAGGCTCCTCTCAACCCTACCACCCTATAAACAGATAACAGCTTGTTAAGCTCAGTGTTATTAAATAAATTGAATGTTGTTTAATAAAAGTTCATACCTCAAGAAGGGCCTGCCAACGAATTTCCTGCAAGGAGAGAAGTGACACAGTGGTTAGTACAGGATAGCTGTTATATATAAGAAGAATTTGTTTCTTACCTCTTGGTGCTTCATTTCCTTGTAGAAAGCTATGAAGCACTCCTCAAATCCCTGGTTAAGGCAAAGAACATGTCAGAATATGAAACAAGGCCAGAAACAGAATATTCTTGAGAAGGGGCTGTTTACCTGAGCCCACTCAATGCCGAACCACATGCCATGCTGGCTCTCCCAAAGGTCGACGACAAATAGATGTGGTTTGCCAACACAGCGAAACCACTCAAGGTAGTCCTCATAAGCGATTGTTTAAAGAATATATCTGCTCTGTACAGTCACAGCCTCAGCCCGCAGGAACTTCGCCATTGCTCGGGAGACGGGCTTTGAGCCCATGTCAGTAGGAGGAGGAATTGGGATGCAAAACTCATTTGTAAACTAGTGTCGCACTTGCCCAGGTAGGTAGTACATAGAGTGCTGGTGGCAGTAAAATCTGACATGTCGGTGAGTCAGCTCCCTAGCAAATTTGAAGGGAATCCAGTCATACCCCTCGTACCTAGTAAAGGGACAAAGTTTCACCTTCATTCACATAATATCAAAGTATGTTAAACATATTTGCAGAGATTTCAGAAAATTAACAGAAAGAAACAGTAGCAGTAAGTGAAATAGAGGAAAGAGTGGACTTACATCCTCAATGCTCAGTAGGTCAAGTAAATATCTATATGCCTCATATGAAAAGACACCAGATGCGACCCAGTGCTCCGGCTCACACCACTGGGGTGGAAGAGGCAGCATCTCTCGACAGAGACGATAGCAATAGTGCCGTTTCTTTTTCTTTTTTTAGAAAACAAAAAATAGTTTTCTTTGATTTAATTTCTGTAACTTTTGATTTGTTGCATTTAGGTCCTTCTGTTCTTGCATGTAGGTTCTTCCTCTTACAGTTAGGTCCCTGCACATTTTTTTCTTTAAATCGTTTGAATAAAGTTTTAACTGAAAATATTGCAATGTGCTTCTTGAGCTTCCCTAATAATGTTTTCCACGCTTAAAAATTAGACAAAAACCCTTAAGTTTCACGAAATCATTCTGAATGCATGTTTCTCTATTCAAATTGCATTTAAACCCTTGGTTTTCATGAAAATCATTCTGAGTGCATAATTCTCTGTTAAAATTGCAAGGTGAACCCTGAAAACTCAAATATCTGCACAAATGTGGTTTAAATTGCATTTTGACCCCTAAGCTTTTCTGAATGCATATTCCTCTGGTTAATTTGCATTTTAGCCCCTGAACTTTTCTGAAATTATTCTGAATGCATGTTTCTCTGGTTTAATTGCATTTTAACCCCTAGAAACCTTCAATTTGGCTAGAAATGCACAGATTTGCACATTTGACCCTAGATTTCTTCAAAATTACATGAAATGTGTTTTTTATGTATTTTTGATGATTTAGTTCTAGAAATTCAGTTTTCATTCATAATTTGGGTTTTTTGCACAAAGGCCCCTGGAATTTTCATTTTCACACTCTTGCATGCATTTTGCACATTTTGTTGCACTTTTTCATGCATGTTTTCTCGTGACTTCTTCCTTTCTTTGTGCACACACTTCTAGCACATTTTAAGTTTGGTTTTCTCATCGTTTCCTGGATTTTTTTCGATTTCCCTGTCTTTTGACTTATTTGGCTTTCCATTGCCCGAGGGCGTACAGTAAAAGGCTTAACAAAGCCGACATTGTCCCGAAAGAGGATTATTTTCCCCAATTTGATTTTCTCGGATTTCTTCGAATTTCCGCTAATTTGCGAGATGCTTTCCGAGAATTTCTCGATTTTCATGATTTTCCTCATCACCCAAGGGCGTACAGTAAAGCGACATTCTCAATGCCTACATTTGACCGTCGGATTAACTTTTTCCCTTTTATTCATTTCTTCTCTTTAATTTGGCATGTTTTTCAGTCATCTTTAGCATGAGCATTCAGAATAGGCAAGCACACATCCATTAGACCATTTGGCAAGTAGGAAAACTAGAAAGACCGAGTTTCTCACGTGCATGGGGGTGCCTAACCCCTTCCCCATGCGTAACCAGAATCCTTACCCTTTCTTTGGTCCGCATTCATTTGTGCATTATATCCATTAGGCACAGAGCACACATGTTTTCTACATCTAGTTCGCTTCTTGGTTTACTTGTGTGTTTGGTTTTCCTCGCCTTTCCATTAAAAGACTAGGTAGCGACTCCTTTCCTTATCCTTTCTCATCTTTCCTTGGTGTTTTTGAGTCTAATCTTCTTCTCCGGATTCACCATCTTCGCCGTGACCGTATCGGGACTCCTCGAGTGCTTCCACTCACCCGGTAGAGGAGAGCCGTATCGGGACTCTTTAGACGGATCTTGGTGCCACCCTTTTTGCCTTTGAATCTTCCCATCCAAGGTTCAGTCTATTCGAACGGACCTTGGTGTCACCTTCCCATCAAAGGTTTGGTCTATTCGGACGATTCTTGGTGCCACCTTCCCATCTAAGGTTTGGTCTATTCGAACGGATCTTGGTGCCACCCTTTTTGCCTTTGAATCATCCCATCCAAGTTTCGGTCCATTCAGACGGATCTTGGAGCCATCTTCCCATCCATGGTTCGATCTCTTCGAACGGATCTTGGTGCCACCCTTTTCGCCATTGAATCTTCCCATCCAAGGTTCGATCCATTCAGACGGATCTTGGTGCCACCTTCCCATCCAAGGTTCGATCTTTTCGGACGGATCTTGGTGCTACCCTTTTAGCCTATGAATCTTCCCATCCGAGGTTTGGTCTATTCGGACGGATCTTGGTGCCACCTTCCCATCCATGGTTCGATCTCTTTGGACGGATCTTGGTGCCACCATTTTCGCCTTTCAATTTTCCCATCCAACGTTCAGTCCATTCGGACGGATCTTGGTGCCACCATCCCATCCAAGCTTCGATCTCTTCGGACGAGTCTTGGTGCAACTCTTTTCGCCGTTGAATCTTCCCATCCAAGGTTTGGTCTATTCGGACGGATCTTGGTGCCACCCTTTTCGCCTTTGAATCTTCCCATCCAGGGATCGATCCATTCAGACGAATCTTGGTGCCACCTTCCCATCCAAGGTTCGATCTCTTCGGACGGATCATGGTGTGTAGACACCCCAATTTGGCCTATAGGTTGATCAAATTCTAAAAAGCTACAAAAACTTTAGAAAATTAAACAAAACGTCAGAAAACCCTAGAAATAGTTTTAAAACCTAATTCAAACGTTAAAACCCTAAAATTAGGTCAAATCGCACATTAAAGCACTAGTTTAGGTCAAATTGTAATAAAACCCTAAATACAAGTTAAATTTCATTAAAACCCT
>JAMKQA010056749.1:0-15561 GCA_024699735.1 Posidonia australis | reverse complement strand
TTTTGATTGTTGGGTGGAAGGAGAAACTTAAGCAAGAACTTGCTAAAGTGCAGATCTGTTCTCAGATTTCAGCACCAGAGTTTCTCCCAAAGATTGTGTTTCTCTTGCAAAAGAAAGGTTCTTCTCTCACAAAATGGGTGCCTTCTAATGACTGCTCTAGGGGCCTTTTTATAGTGGTCTCTAGGGAGGTTACAAAGGGGTCTTGCAAACGAAAAGCCTCGAATATTCGTTGGCATATTCGTTTGCAAGAGTAACAGCCCGGAAGGTGGAAGGTCAACAGCCAGAGCTGGTCGCCAGGTTGGTGCGCCAGTCCTGCTCACAAATGTCTGATTTGGGCTTTGGCTAGTGGGTTTGGGGCTCGGTTTAAGGGCTGATCGCATCCAAAGCAACAGAAGATACTCATCTCCGGGTTACCTCAAAATCGGGGTGTCTACAGTGATAGTTTAGGATATCAGCCTAGAGAAAAGGGCATGATAGGACATCGAACTTGCCAACAAAAGGGGTGATAGTTTAGGTTATTAGCCTAAGTGATATTTTAGGATATCAACCTAGGTGATAATTTAGGATATCAGCCTAGTTGATAGTTTAGGATATCAGCCTAAGTGATAGTTTAGGATACCAATTTGTTGCGCCACCTTGGTGCGCCGGTAATGTGCGCCAACTTGGTGCACCACCTTGGTGCGCCACCTTGGTGCGCCAGCCCTGCTCACAAATGTCTGATTTGGGCTTTCACTAGTGGGTTGGGGGCTCGGTTTAAGGGTTGATCGCATCTGAAGCAACAGAAGATACTCATCTCCGGGTTACCTCAAAATCGGGGTATCTACAGTGATAGTTTAGGATATCAGCCTGGAGAAAAGGGCATGATAGGACATCGGACTTGCCAACAAAAGGGATGATAGTTTAGGTTATTAGCCTAAGTGATATTTTAGGATATCAACCTAGGTGATAATTTAGGATATCAGTCTAGTTGATAGTTTAGGATATCAGCCTAAGTGACAGTTTAGGATATCTGCCTAGAGAAAAGGGCATGATAGGACATCGAACCTGCCAACAAAAGGGGTGATAATTTAGGTTATCAACCTAAGTGATAGTTTAGGATATCGGCCTGGGTGATAGTTTAGGATATTAGCCTAAGTGATTGTTTAGGAAATCAATCTAGAGAAAAGGGCAAGATAGGACATCAGACCTGCCAACAAAAGGGGTGATAGTTTAGGTTATCAACCTAAGTGATAGTTTAGGATAATGTCCTGGTGATAGTTTAGGATATCAGCTTGGGTGATAGTTTAGGATATCAGCCTAAGTGATAGTTTAGGGTATCAACCTAGACAAAAGGGCATGACAGGACATCGGGCATGCCAACAAAAGGGGTGATAGTTTAGGTTATCAACCTAAGTGATAGTTTAGGATATCAGCCTAAGTGATAGTTTAGGATATCAGCCTATAGAAAAGGGCATGATAGGACATCAGACTTGCCAACAAAAGGAGTGATAGCTTAGGTTATCAGCTTGAGTGATAGTTTAGGATATCAACCTAGGTGATAGCGTAGACTCCCCATGAGCTTGCAGTGGGACATTAAACTCTAAAACTAACTTAAATCAAATTTAAAATTCAAAAACCTAACTCAAAACCGTAAAATTAGCTTTAAACCCTAATCCAAACCCTACACCCTAGGTAAAACCCTAAACCAAAATCAAAACCCTAAACCATAGGTTAAATCCTAATCCAAACCCTAAACCTTAGGTTAAACCTGAAACCAAATTCAAAACCCTAATCCAAACCACAAACCATAAAAAACCCTAAACCCTAAACCAAACTCACAAACCCTAAAAAACCCTAAACCCTATGTTACACCCTAAATCAAATTCGAAACCCCAATCCAAACCCTAAGTTAAACCCTAAAAAACCCTAAACCCTAGGTCAAACCCTAAGTCAAATCCTAAACCATAAGTCAAACCCCCGACCCTAATATCAAACCCTAACAACCTAACTAACTTCCACTCCCTCATAACTACTCTAACAAACTCATGTAGCAAACTAAACTCTCTAACTAACTCCCACTCCAACATAACAACTTCTAACCACCTATAACAACCTCTAACTACTTAAACAAACTCTATCAACTTCCCACTTAATTCAACAGATTCTAACTAATCACAACAACCCATAACAACCATGGCAAGCCAATAAATAACCTCCATTTGCAAGTGAGAAGGAGGTTGGAAAATTTGAGAGGAGAGACCCCCAAGCTTTTCCCTCCCAACCAGAGCAACCAGAATGATCCTAGAGCAAGGAGGAAGCTCGTGGAGGAGGAAAATCAGAGTTTCTAGCCATCTCTGTCAAGCTCCAACGATCAAGGTCACTGCCAATCCAGGTACGCCCTCCACAGTCCTTAATTTCCTTCCAAAATAGTTTTTTAGGTCTCCCTCCATCTCCCTCGATCGATTCCAATAGAGCCAGAGGTCTTCCTTGGTTGGAATCGTGTTTTCAGGCCTCACCAGAGTCGTTCTTCGACGACAGAGGTGGGGGCATGAATCTAGTGGTCGATTCGTGCTCCAGGGTGCTCTATCCTCCTTCACTGAGGTCCCTCTTGCTTCTCTGATCACTGGTGTGCCATTTCACTGCCTCCTTGAGCCTCTAGTAGAAGATCGTCGGAGTTGTGCATCATTCTCGTCGTCGGAGAAGACAACTGGTAACGACGATGGACCACACGCTTGTAGCCCCGCCGTGCCTCTCTGAGCTACCAATAACGTTCACGGCATGCCCCCAGCATTCTAGAGCCATAAAAGCCATGCTTTGTGCCTTGAATCACCTCCACAGTCAAGCTTTCCGGAGTTGGATCGCGTCGATGGCAGGCTGGACCAGAGGATGGGAGAAGTGTCCCATTCTTGCTTTTGGAAGTGGGGAAGTGTTCCACTTGTCGCCTCCAAGCCTCCAGCGGCCTTGAGCACCGCACCACAACCCTCTAGAACCACCTTCTTCCTTAGTGTTGTCACCGGAGTCGCGTCAATGACGAGGGAGGTGGGAGGTCAACTTCAGCCATCGAGCGTCGGATCCAAACCGTTGGATCTCCTTCCATCATTTTCTTTAGCTTCCAGTAGGACTTGATGCTCGATCGGGCATCGGGATGCCCCAGAAGGGCACCCCTAGCGGTCGACGATGGCAGAGTTCCGTCACTAGCAGCCATTGATTCCTTTTCCTTTTAAAAAATTTAAAAAATAGTTTTTTTTCTTTTAAATAACTTCTGTTCTTTTCATTTCTTTACATTTAGGTCCTTATTTTCTTACAAATAGGTCCTTTTTCTTACTTTTAGGTCCCTACATATTTTTTTAAATCATTTAAATAATATTTGCTTTGAAATATTACAGAGGAGCCCCTGTAAATTCTTAAAAATATTTTCTAGGCTTAAAAGTTGGACAAAAACCCCTTGATTTACTTTTCTTACATTTTAAATCTAGCATTTGCATAACAAACCCTGAGTTTTGTTGAAATTTTTCTGAATGCATGTTTCCCTGTCAAAATTGCAAATTAAACCTTGGGAATTTAAATATTTGCTCAAATGTGACCTGAATAGCATTCTAGCTCTTGCATTTTACTCATTTCTCACTGAATGCATGTTTTCTAGGGTAAATTTGCATGTCAGTCCCTGAAACTTTCTGTTTTAAAACTTGAACTCTTTTTCTTGCATATTTAACCCTAAATTTCTACAGAATTTCATTAAATAGATGTTTTAATGGCAAAATTGCATGTTAACCCTAGGAATCTTTAATTTGACCAAAAATGCAAAGTTTTGCACATTGACCCCAAATTTCTTCAAAATTAAAAAAAATGTGTTTTTCTATGTATTTTTGATGATTTAGCTTCAAAATTTAAGTTTTCATTCAAAAATTGGTTTTTTTTGCACAAAAGCCCCTGAAATTTTCATTTTTACACTCACATTTGCATTTTGTACATTTTGTTGCTATTTTTTTGTACATATTTTCTTGTTCCTTCTTTCTTGCATCGTGCATGCATTTCTAACTTATTTCAAACTTGTGTTTTCCATTGCTTCCTGGATTTCTTCTAACTTTTGCGATTTTGACTTGATTTGGCTTTCCATCACCCAAGGGCGTACATTAACAGGTCGATACCAATCTTTAGGGGTTTCAAGGTCTCCTCGTCTGCTTCCTTGGTGAACCAGTCTTTAGCCATGGAAGAATAACCTTGGGCATCAAGGTGACCGAAATCGCCCTTGTTGTTGTGTCCCATCAAATTGATCTAGCTCCGGTCATCTTTGTTGAGACATTTTTGACCTTGAACCAATCATTGCACCACTGCTAACATTTCTACGGCTATGGGGCATTGGTATGGGTATACATTTAACGTACGTTTCACTTCTATACACTGTGGAATACTGCATGACCCAATCTATTCTTCAATTCTGGCTAGCTACACTTCTGGGAGTTGAAATTCTATACCCATAGTGGTCTGCTTTGAAGACATACTATCGCAACGGCTACTCTCGTATCATTACTTCTATTAAGGAAACTTGTGAGAAGTTGGAAGGCCTAACTGAGGACAATGTGACCTAGCGCATCTTTCCGTCCACAACTGAACCCTTTGTCGTTTTGTTTAATGATGAGGACATGAAGCTGATCATCTTGCCAGGATTCTATGGAGAAATAGAGTATCATCCAATTCGCTTGATGCGCCAATTCGGATATTGCCAAGATTCCTTCACCTAGAATCTAATGTCACTTCATTTCGTGTCCTATCCGCTTAGTTCAACTGCCATGACTACTGAATTGCCTTACTTACTTCATCACTACGTCTAGCTTGAACGCATCACCATGGCAAAGTGCTATGGATGTACAGTGAAGTATGAGACTAAAATCCAAGAGACTTGGCCTATCAGTGAGCTCTTCCTGGGTCCACCACTGTTCCCTGATGTGGGTAGCTCAAAGAGGGCACAGAGTAGCATAAATGTGTAGCTATTATGCTTCACTTCCTTTTGTACGTTGTTAGTTCTGAACTTGAATAAATTCCATTTATGTATGGCCACTTTTTGATGCTAAGATTTCAATAAGACAATGCATCTTGCACGATGGCCTCGCCTTACACCATTAGGTTGGTCTCAAAGAGAGCTGATTGAGTACCGAACCCTCAGCGTCATGTGTCAAAGAGAGTTGATCATGTGTCAACTCGCTCTTGAAGGCTCCAACAATAATCTCCTATCCAAGGGTATCCAGTTTACTTGCAAGAGTACTTGAAGAGACTATTAGGATCCCCTTCCCTAACTAGCATGCTTTGAGAGCAGCTTGTTTATTTTTGTGTTCAATAAGCAGTTGACATGTCCCTAGTTTAGGCATTGGAGGTTGTGACCAATTAGAGTAGCTAACATGCCCCTGGTCGAAATATTGGTTTAGTGTGTCTAACCATAGGACAGCTGAAATGCCAGTGGTTCGACATTAATGGCCTCAACCAATAAGAGCAGCTTACATGTCCTTGGTTTAGGCAATGCCCATTTGATCCTCTTAAGCCGAAAGCAGCTAACGTGCCCCTGGCTAAAAGGACCAGATTAGACTCAGTGACACTTCAGATTGACATTTATGGCAAGAATGCACGAATGCTGAATGATTTGTGGGATCTTATTGGCGCCCTTAGCATTGGAATGCTTATCGCCATGTAGATAAAGGAATGGTACCTCTAATCCTCAGGAGACTCTATCTAAGCTCCTAGTTCTTAGGAGGCTCATTGGAAATACAATATTGTATCTTGGGCTCCATTTCAAACCCCACAGGACCATACCCCTGCTTTTTTATTTTATTTTCTTTATTCTTTCTCCCTCATAGGCGTGTGGGTTTTCCCTCTCCCTAGATTCGAGGTAATAGGTACCTGATCTATTGGTGGGGAGCTTCTATTGTTTATAGGGCTGGCTAGGCCCTTTTGGAATATGCTTCCTAGGTATTCACTCTGACTCCCCTCTAAGATGAGTTGTAGGGACAACGCTACCCGACACGCCTCTTTCTTAGGATGACGTCTATCTGCGACTTTCTAATTTTTATGCTCTTTCGCAGATATATTTTTATTTTATCAAACACTCTCATTCTCACCCCTAGCATTTTATCTCTCTCTTGGAGGTGTAAGTTCCTTGAGCAGCTTGGATACTTCACCCAATTCACATTGAATGGTGGCTCCCTCACTCTCTAGGTTACCTGTATAGTATCTACCTGAGGAGGAGCTACGCATTTCCAACACTAGCTAGCATATTTTGCTTATCATCACTAGACTAAGATCCATGTATAGGATGATGATGAGGACTACTTACCTATAGATGTGTGCCGAATATGAGTTACTTAAGCATGCATTAAGATGCAAGGCTACATGGATGCAAGAAACATTGATACAATGAATGCATGCATGCATAGAGTAACATGACAGTGTCGTTGAGTGAGGACATGAGATTTTTGATCACTGATAGTACTTCTTTAGGTAACATGCGTTAATTGGCTCTGACTATTGGATATGGTCCATGTCATCTAGGATTACGGCTCTTCTAGAGAAGACCTGTTTGACTACAAATGATCCTCGCCAATTGGGTTTGATTTTTCCACAACCATTAGGGAGATGAATAATAGCTCGCAAGACCAGGTACCCTAGCAAGAAACTTATAGGTTGGACCTTCTTTTGATTGGCTTTGGCCATCCATTTTTGATAACATTGTGCATGATGCATAGCTTGTAATCTGTGGTCATCTATCAAGTTCAGTTGAACAAAGCAATCCTCAATCCACTCAACCTCATCTAACTCTACCTCTCTCAAGATTCTGAGTGAGGGTATCTCTACCTCTATAGGCAGGATTACTTCCACACCATAGACTAGAGAATATGGAGTTGCTCTAATTGAAGTCCTGATTGATGTTTTGTAAGCCCACAAAGCATATGGGAGCTTTTCATGCCAGTCCTTATGAGTTTCTACTATCTTTTTGAGAATCTTAGTTAGATTCTTATTGGCAGATTCAACGATCTCATTCATTTGAGGGTGATACGGGGAGGACTTTTGATGCCTGATATGGAGCTCCTGTAGGAAATCCTTGACCCTTTTGGCTATGAAATTTGTCTCGTTATTAGAAATGATTAAATGCGGTATCCCATATTGAGTGATGATATTGTTCCTAATAAATTTTTCGGTCATCGAGGCCGTCACTGTCTCGTAAGAAGTTGCCTCCACCCATTTAGTAAAGTAATCAACAGCTACTAGGATGTATTGATGTCTGTTAGAAGCTGTCGGGTGGATGGCTCCAATAGCATATATTCCCCATGTTGAGAAAGGCCACGACGATGACATGTTGTGGAGCTATTGCGGAGGTGCATGAATGAAGTTACCATGGATCTGAAAATTGTGACATATTCGCATAAAGTGATAGTAGTCTATCTCCATGGTTGACCAGAAATAGCCGTGTAACATTATTTTCTTGGCTAGCAGCACCCCATTCATATGTGGTCCACATGTCCCAGCATGCACTTGCAGCATTATTGTGTCAGCCTCCTTTTTATTCAAATAGCGTAGGAGCATCTGATTGTAAGACCTTCTGTATAAACAACTTGCCCCAAGCACATATTTTGATACCAGTCAGACCATAGTCTTTCTATCTTCACCTGATGCATCTGGATGATGACTCCCGGTTTCCAAGAAGACTTTAATGTCATGATACCATGGGAGTTCTTCTATGGGGTTTGCTTCCTTTATGCTCATGCAATGTGTCAGTTGGTCTGTGCAGGTTACCGACACTTTCACCGTACTATTCTCTAGTATGGATAACCATGATGCGAGAGTGGCTAGCGTATTTGCTTAGGCATTCTTGACTCTGTTCATGAAAAAGAAGCGTATCTCCATAAATTCAGCCATTAGCTTTAGAAGATGGGTATGATATGGCACTAGTTTCAAATCTTTCGTCCTCTAGTTACCATTAACATGTGAGATGACCAACATGGCATCGTCTTGCACATGCAACTTCCGCACATCATGTTCTAATGCGGCCTACAATCCAAGAATACATGCCTCATACTCTGCCACATTGTTGGTGCACACTGTGACCATGCTAGCCTAGATGATTGGCATGGAGTTGCACCAGAGGAAGAGGCCATAGCCATGCCAAAAGGCGAACGTGCAAGATAAAATAAGACTAAATCGGAGCCACCACCTAGTCTTTTAAGGGAAAGACGAGGAAAATCGCAAACAAACTACAAAATGGGATGAATGCATGTGATGCAAATGAAAAGAATAAATGTCTACAAATCAGAGAAAGGGTAAAGATTTCTGTTACGCATGGGGAAGGTATTAGGCACCCCCGTATGCCTGAGAAACTCGGTCATTCTAGTTTGATTCGCTTGCTAAGAGACTAGTAGTAAATGTATGCTTGCTAAACCAATATTGTGCTCGAAATCATGTTAATATGAATGCCAAGTCATGACTAGATGGACATGCTTGGGCGCTGGCTGACCGAGAACGAGTGTGAATGGGACTGCTGTGGAAATTGAGAGGATGAATCCTAGGACGAGCTATCATCAAAGTGACGAATAACTCGAGAAAAGATGATCAACAATGGAGTGTCACAAACTGATGAATCAAAGGCTGGAATGCTCGAGCACTGGCTATGGAAATTACGCTCTATCCTAGAAAAAATAAAACTGCCAGTGTTAAAACCAGCAACAAGATGCAATTATTAAAGTGGCGTGAATGGCATTCATGCACATGGATGCATCTATTATGCACTTTCTCACCCATCTAGTGTATCCTACAAGGCTGTCTACTCCGGGATCGCACATGGGTCTCCGACTCAGGCTAGAAAGTAAGGTCCCCACTCTAAATCCTAGCCGAAGTGCAAGCAGTGAACGAGTGGTGCATTGGTGGCCTTGTTTCCAGCAGTAGCATGGAGTTGTACCCTCTACTAACACCGACATGACCCCGGACAAAGGGGGACAAACTAGCAACATGTCCTACGCCAAAGCTATAGAATGGGCTTCCAGAATTGTCCTTCGTAAACTGTAGGTAGACTCAGAGGAGAAGATGCATGCCTTATATGATCAATCATGCAATATGCTTTCGTGTCTTTTACTTGTTTTTTATTAACTAGAGGGGCAAAAGAGTTCGAATTGGTCTCTAGTTTTGCGTTATTAATTGTTTCTTTGAGTTTGTGTGTTTTTTTTTAAACCAGAAAGGGAAAACAAACATGTCTCTACTCTCCTAGCCATGTCAAATGTGAAAAGGGAAGAAAACACAAGTAAGGCAAATGAGCTAGCAAACAACAAGCAAAAGGCGTGATCATGGCATGTGCGAGTGTTGTGGCATCATGATTGTGAAAATAAAGCCTCCATCAAATCATAAGGCAAGACATATGGCATGTGAGTGCAGTGACGGAGCAAATGTGTAGAAGAAAGTGTGAAAGGCATGCTAAATAAGCAAACAAGCACAACAAAGGCAAACAAGCGGACATGTGAAGCCAAAGCCTCAGAAATAAAGGACAAGCAAGTGAAAAGTGACTAACCAAAAAGCAAGAATCTGTTATTCCTTAGTAGAGTTGCCAGTTCTGTGACCATGCCAGCCGGGTAGATTGGCACGGAGTTTCACCAAAGGAGGAGGTCACAACCATGAATGAAGGCAAAGGTGCAAGATAAAATAAGACAAAATCAGAGTCGCCACCTAGTCTTTTAAGGGAAAGACGAGGAAAACCGCAAACAAACTACAAAAAGGGATGAATGCATGTGATGCAAATGAAAATACTAAATGTCTACAAACCAGAGAAAGGGTAAGGATTCCTGTAATGCACTGGGAAGGTATTAGGCAATCCCATACACTCGAGAAACTCAGTCTTTCTAGTCTGATTCGCTTGCTAAGAGACTAGGCGTAAATGTATGCTTGCTAAACCTAGATTGTGCTCGAAATCATGTTAATATGAATGCGAAGTCATGAGTAGATGGACATGCAAGATGTATGCGAAATTTGCAAAGAAATCTACACGAAATGAATGAATAACAAAACATGAAATGACCAAGAAAATCACATGAAATGACGATATTTTAGAAGAAAATGATCTGGGAAATCATATCAACACCAAAAGGATCAAAAATGGGATCAACTCAAATTATCCGAATCATGGAAAATGTCATGGAAATTTGCAAAGAAGTCCATGCAAAATGGCAAATAGGTGACATATGACGGAAATCACATGAAATCACAATTTTTTTGGAGAGAATGATCCTAGAAACTATACCGATATCAAAAGAATAAAAAAGGGGATCAACACAAATCGTCGGAATTAGAGAAAATGTCGTGAAAATTAAGAAACGGAAAATAATCTGTAATTTGGCCAATGTAGGCCTTGAAGCCAGTTAAAGTATGTCCCGAGTGATGGAATCCAAATCAAATCACAAAAATCGATAAATGTGGAATAAAGGGAACCAAATCAAATGTCAAGCGAAAGAATCTGAAAATAAATTAAGGAAGAATCCTCGGATAATTGTCTGGAATGAATGCATTACTCAAAAAGGATTAAATGATGTGCAAATGTAATGAAATACTATGCAAAATGCATGAAAATGTGCCTAAATTTGTAGAAAATGCTGAGGAATGAAGCATACAGGAATTACACATGACTTAGTGCGCAAATAACATGCATGTGCATGAATTGATGGTATGGGGTAATTAAGTAATTTTACATGGCCAAATGTGATAAATGTGTGCATGTGCATGATGCATGGTCTAATGTATGCAAAATGTCAGGAAAATGTTATTTACAAGAAAACATGATTGGGACAAGATTTTAAATACAAGAAAATGATGTAAACATGGAAAATAACAAGTATAGGGACAAAAGTGTAAAATTCCCAACAAATCCACTTGGGAAACTTTGTAAAAATCAGAAAATAGAAAACTATCACACAATTAAGGTGAAAGGACATTTGATGAAAAAATAAAGGATGTTGGAAAATCAGATTGCAATTTTAAAGGAGGTCCTAGACTATAGTACAAAATCAACGAAAAAGAGGGAGATTATGATTAAAGTGTATTTAGATGTTCAGATGATGAATTAAAAGAAAATGTGGCATTAAGGTGTGAAGGGTGTGAAATTTGCATTACGATGATTTCATGAAAGTTTAGGGTTTAATGTTCAAAATTCACATAGAACATGCAAATGTTACAAAAATGTGACGTCAGATATCATTTTACATTGCAAACATGATTTTTAGATGAGAACTTTATTCATGTGATAAATTACAAATACATATGTGATCAAAAAGGTGAAAAATACCAAAAAAGTGTATTAAAACAATTAAAACCCTAATTAATGAATTTAAAACTAACCCAAGGGCCTAGATGCAAATTTCCTACACTTAGTAACTGTATTTTATGAATTCAGAGGTTTACATGCAAAATTCTAGGATTTAAATATAATGAAAATTAAGTTTTTATGATGTTCGGTGTAATTACAAAATTTTATAAGGTTCTAAATGCAAATCTCACAAAGAAAGTATATTTTAAAAAGCTCTGGGGGTATAATACAAACTTTCAGGACTTAATTGTTAAGAAAACATGATCTTTGGGACATAATTGTGGATAAACAAACATTAGCAGAACTGAAATTGGAATTAAAATTAAGTAGGGTAGAACATGCAATATTTACAGTAAAACAATGGAAACACAGTTTTAATTGAAAAATAAAGGGGCCAATGCCTAAAATCCAAGGATCTAATTGAAATGTTCTAAAACTAGGATGATTTTAAAAAAAGACCTAAAATCTATCAGCCATTGCTAGCGATTCGAAGATCGCCGATGGCAACGGCCTGGGAGGTCCACTTGGGCCTTCTCTGTGGTTGATCGACGATCCAAGGGGAGGATAAGCTGAAGGAGAAGATGGGGAAGAGATCTCTGATGCCAATCGAGCTCTCAATGGCTGGAATGTGCCATCAATCCCCCCTATCGACGTTCTTCCCCAGTGACGGTGCTACGATATCAGCGATCCCAAAGGCAGTGGCTTAGTGCGACGAGGATCGAAGGAGCTTCAAGGAGTCACGATGAGGCTATAGGGAATCACATGTGAGGCTGGAACAGCCTAGGGTGCTTTCCCCGTCACGGGCTCTGGCGAGATGGCCTGTCAATGTCGAGGAAGGCGTTGCAGAGACGGTGACAGTCGAGCAGGGTATGGAGAACCTTTGGAGGGCCACAGGGAAGCTTCTGGAGGCGGCGTTTCGAGCTAGGAACTACCGAGGACCCTCACCCGATCAGTGGGTTCATTGGCGGTGGTTGTAGGGGCGACAATGGTGTTCCTCCTTAGCCACGAGAGGCCAGGGAAGCCTCTCTTGGCAGAGGGAGGCTTAGGGAGGAAGAAGAGGGAGATGGGGGAGAGGCACTATGGGCCTCATCCGCCTGAGAGGCCACGAGCCTCACTGGATTTGGTAAACCCACCCCTGGAGGGGACGACGATGACACACAAGGGGTGTTAATCTCTACGAAACTCAACCAGAAGGCTTGGAAGGACTCTACAGAATTAAAGGAATATGAGTCAAAACTAAAAGGGGGAAAATACCCAAGGATGGTTGCGTTGTCCTCTCGTGTCGATGGCGACATCCTTTGGACGGTTGCTTTGGCGACAGAGGCTGTGGGGATTCTGGGTTGCAAAAAGGGTTGGAAAAGGTTGTGCGTTGGTGTTTCTACTAGGGTCTCTGTGAACTTCGAAGGTCGTGGCTCTCTGGGTTTCAAACGACGCACCTTGGGTCAGTCAACGGTGAGGTGCTTTTAAATGCTGGTGGAGCCCTCTAGTGCTGTTGATCCTCCTCTCTTGCGGATGAGGTTCATTCGATCGAGCCTGAGTTGGAGGGGGCTGTCGGGGATCACACATGGACAACTGCTTGCTGAAGATTGGCGCTAGAGATCATAGACTATCACCAGAGAAGATGAGCTAACTGCCAGAGTTATTTTTGGTAATTCCTATGTTTTTGATTGAAGGGAGAAATGATGCATTGTGGGTTGTTAATGGACCTACGTCAGTGGGCTTTAGGAGTTTAGGGGTTTTTTGGGTTTTAGTTTTAATTAAATGATTTTAGTTAGGGTTTTTTGGATTTTATTATTTGTTTTGGTGATTTTAATTTAGGATTAATGATATGTGATTTTAATTTAGTTTTAGGTTTTGGATGATTTATTTAGGTTTTGTTACTTTAAGTTGATTAAGGTTTTTTTTCTTTTATTTGGTGGTTTAATTAGAAATGGGTTTAAATGTGTTAAATTGATTTTTTTTTGGTTAATTTAAGTTTTGGATTTGATTAATTTTAAATTTAGATCTAATCAGTTTTTACTCGATTTAATTAAGAGCTTAGTTTATATTTCGATTTAATTTATTTTTATTTGATCTAATTAGGGATTTAATTTATATTTTGATTTAATTGGTTTTTTTGCTTGTTTTTGTTTGAATTAGGTTTTTTACTTAATTAGATTTAATTTTTAATTGATTTTATTGGGTTTTACTTGATTTTGGTTTTAATTAGGGTTTTTACTTAATTAATTTGAGTTTAAAATGGTTTAAATGGATATTACTTGATTTTGGTTTAGATTAAATGTTTTAGCTTAATTAATTTGAACTTTTAATATTTAAGTGGATTTTATTTGGTTTTGGTTTGGATTAATAGTTTTTACTTAATTAATTTGTGTTTTTTTAATGATTTAAGTGGATTTTATTTGGTTTTGGGTTTGGATTATAAGTTTTTACTTAATTAATTTGGGTTTTTTAATGATTTAATTGAATTTTACTTGATTTTGATTTTTAATTATTGGTTTTTGCTTTTATTGGCTTGGATTGGGTTGGAATGGGCTTGTGTGGGCCTAAGTGGGTTAGGTAGAGGTAGGGTTTAAGGTTTGGTTGTTGCAATCAGAGCATCTTTCTAGAGGTGTCTGCTGCCAAGTGACTACAAAATCGGGGTGTCTACACACACAAATGTCAACTTTTGAGCAAGAGGGATCATTTGGCCTTACAAGGTCTCCAGTACTACACCATCAATGTGGAGATGCCACCACTCTTTGACGCGGGGGCCTTCTGATTCATTCTCTTCCATGGCGACCAGTATATCTTAATCAGGGAAGTGAGTCTGCATGGGTTGATACTCTAGCAAAGGTAGATTTGCTAAATGATCTGCCATGGCCTATCCTTTCATAGACTTCTGAGTGACAAAAGTGATATCAAACTAAGATAAAAGCACCTACCACTTGACACATCTGCCCACCAGTGCTGGCTTTTGGAACAAATATTCATCGGATCATGTCGGCACAGTAATAGAATAGGATATGCCATCATATAATGCCTTAGGCATTGTGTGTCCCAGACAAGGGATAAGTAGACTTTCTTGATTGCGGTGTACTTAACTTTGCAAACATTTAATTTCTTACTCAAGTAATAAATGGCCCTCTCTTTACGGCATGTTTCATCATACTGACCTAGGACTGCACCCATTGAATACTGTGTTACTCACAAATAGAGTAATAAAGGATTCCCTGGTGTCAGGGGAACTAAGATTGGTGGTCTTACCATGTAACACCCCAGACCCAGGTACGTTACCTAAATCATAGTATCATAAGCAATTACACAATTCATAGCAATAATTAAATGACTGTAACTAAGGCTCACCTCTAGGAACCGATGTGCGACTAGTAGCTCCTACCCAGGCACCAGAACTAGATTGCACACCAACCTACACCTGAAAGCCAAACAGAGCTGCACTTGAAAACCAAACAAAGTACGCGTGAGTGACATCTAAGTCAACCAATACCGCCCCAAACACACACACAACAAAACTCGACAAAAACCACAAAACACAACTTTCGATTTATAAAACATGATCCTCTTTTGAAAATCGATTTCAAACATTGTTTTTATTTTCCTTTAAAACACTTGGAAATCTGTTTCCAAAACATGTCTTTTTTTTCAAAACTCAAATTCACTTTTTCAATGCTTGGGATTTCTTCCTAAAACCATATTTTTTCCAAAACTCATATTTCTTTCTCTTTATGCATTTTTAAAGTCATTCTCATCTCACGAGAAATCCATAATCATGATCAAGTCTAGCCGAAAATACAATGCCTCATAGGGCTCAAAACCAAAACAGCAAACATGGGCTGGTAACTAGTTAAACCACAATTCGTATTTATTTCTAGGATTTCAAGACCATATACAAGTCTAATCCTAGCCATACCACATCTTTTCATTTTAACAAATCTACACACTTTTCTTATTAATTTCCACTTTTATTATTGATGTTATCGTGTAACCATGCCGGCGAGGAGATTTTGCAAAAGAATGCGAAATCGGTCGGCAAAAATCACATCGAAAAACAAAACAAATGCAAAATGCAGGAGTCGCCACCTAGTCTATTATGGAAGACGAGTAAAACCATAAACATGAAAAATCATGCAAAACAATAAGGACAGGTCTGCGAAAACTAAAAGATGTGGGTAAGGATCCCTGTTACACACGAGGAAGGTGTTAGGCACCCTCGCACGCCCGATAAAATCGATCTTCTATGATTTCTCCAATGAAAT
>JAMKQA010056748.1:0-17756 GCA_024699735.1 Posidonia australis | reverse complement strand
TGCCGGTTGCCTGGACCGAGAGGGTCCGTGGTTTTTTCCTTTCCTCACACCGAGGGGGTTTCCACGTAAAAATTTCTTGTGTCTGCTTGTGATTGTTTGGTTACAGTTTTTGTTTGCTTCGCCTTAATGTTTGTTAGGCCCTCGTTTCCCAACAGTGAGCATCGATTAAAAGTGTGTGTTTTTGTACCGAAGACGGTCGTCGTCGTTGAAAGCGACGTAGGAAGGTGTAGTCCGGTTGCCCTGATCGTTGACGATGATCTCCACGCGACCGTGCTGCCAAATAGCCACACATGAGTATGTCGTTTCGAGGTCGATGCCAATCGCTGGCCCCTCCGGTTCTCCTCCGGCCATTGCAACAGAGTAGATCAGTGAAGAGATTGAAAAAGAGAAGAAGAAGAAGAAGGGTTTGTGAAACTTGATGGTACATGGGGAGTTTAGTCAATTCCTTTATATACTAGAGTATGTGAGAGGACGCCTAGCTTAATTAATTTGCACGGAGAAGTGGAAGAGTTTTTGACATGGGAACTTGAATGTGTGTATGCATGCGTGCTCCATGGGGAAGCCAAAATGTCTTCTCGATCTCTTGATCACCGCCTGAGGATCTGAAGGATCTATGCATGTGAGAGATTTTGTATTTACTGTGAAAGTTTTGAACAACCATTCTCTCCTTGTAAAACTAGATATATGATGATGTTGGTTGTTACGGAAAAGTAGGAATTTGAATTGAGTTGTGGAAGGAAAACGTAAACTTTTAGTCGATTCTACGATTCAAACATGGATACGAGGGAAAGAAAGAAAAAAAGAAAAAGAAACATAAGAGATCATTCAAACACCGACAATATCAAAAGACAGTTGCATACCAGATTACAAGGTAATCAATAGAAACAGACATCCATCAACTACAATAGCCACAATACAACATAGAAGACAAATAGAGTTTTACACGAAGATTAATGTTTTATAAATAAAAAATTATATATTTAATATATATTTATAAATATAAATAATTAATATTATACATATATACCTTCAGATTCATATTAGGTTAGATGATCCATGCCTGAAATTCCATATCTAACTTAGAAAGTTCAAATTTAGAATTTTCTGACCCATAACCAACCTAAGATAAAATAAATCCGACCCAACTCTACCTACATGGGTCGAGTGGATTCGATTTTTGGATCAACCCATACCCATGTACACTCTTAGATCTAATCTCAAATAAACCAAGATAATAGTGAAGCATGTAACGTCGTAGACTAATCATCAATTTAAATCTAATCATATTTATACAGAGAGAATTGTATCAACGGTTGCAGATCTTTGATGGTTTTTTTACTTACTTTGAGAACTAAACATTCCATTACATACTTCTCTTCTTTATTGTGATAATATGGTTGCTCTTCAATTATCTCAAAACTCAGCCTTTCATGGCTGAAGAAGATACATTGAAGTTGATTATCATTTTATTCGTGAATTGGTTTTTAAAGATGCAATTTGATTACACTATGTGCCTATAGATCTTCTGATATTTTCACAAAGTCTATATCAAAAGGCCGATTTAATCAATTGAATTCCAAACTTTCACCTTGTACAACAATGCTCAACTTGAAAGGGCGTGAAGAGAAGGTGTAAAATAAAATTTAATTTGTTACAGGTTGTTAGCGTCCGAAGGCTGAGATTAAATGTTTTATAGCAGCCGGTTATATAAGACTCTGTAATGGGTCTCCTGTTAGTGTCATAAACAGATGATCGGTTGCCTTTCCTCTCTCTTCTTGTTCTTTACATCTTGTTTCTTGCGGGGGGCTGTAAATGCCCGATTCCATCTTGCCACCTTCTCTCGCGAGAAACTCCTTCTCATCTTGCCAATAGGCTCAGGCGGCCATTACCTTCTCTGTCCTCCTCGGCTCCACCGTTGTAGTAAAGAATTTAACTTGTGAACTTCTATTACCGGTGCTTCTAAACTGTCTACAATGTGTTGCCTTAAATTTGGTCAAGCGCAATGATTATTTATTGCAAACAAACCCCCAAAAGCAGTCATCTTTCAATGTTCTGTCGACTTTTATCAGTTTTTCTAGTTTTATTTGAGGTTGCTTGGAGAGTGTTCTCTGTAACCTGAAATACAGGATATCGACCAATACGACTGTGCTGAAGCTGAAAGCTGCGGAGATGGTGAAGACTATCATGGATTATCTGATGAGCTAAAAAAGATCAAACAAAGAAGAGAAAGAAGAATTGGATCGAAAGAATCACACACTGTCATTTGGATTCAAAGCTTACAACAGTATTAATATTGTACTCAGCTCAGCACATGTCTGAGTTAATAGTTATAAGACACGTGAAGTTTGTTATAACGACTCCAACAGAAACATATACCAGTAAATACAATCTCTATACTCCCCCTCAAGTTGGCCCGTAAATGATTTGAATTCCAAACTTGTTTACAAGCATTTCGAATCTTCTTTTATCAACCGGCTTGGTAAATAAATCTGCCACTTGTTCAGAGCTTTGGACAAACTCAGTTTCTACCAAACCTTGCTGAATCTTCTCTCGGATGACATGACAGTCAAGCTGGATGTGTTTAGTCCTCTCATGATAAATGAGATTCGCAGCTATGTGTATTGCTGCCTTATTATCACAATGAAGACTTGCTGGTAGATTAAGCTTCAGATTCAAATCATCAAACAGATAAGTGATCCATGTTAACTCACAAACCGTGGCAGCCATGGACCTATACTCAGCTTCAGCTGAGGATCTCGACACAGTATGTTGTTTCTCTGTCTTCCAAGAGATCAAAGATTTTCCCAAATAGATAGCAAACCCTGTGGTAGATCTCCTAGTTGTAGGACAACTTCTCCTGCATCACAATAATACCTTAAATACCAAGAGTTATCGTGACTAAAGGAGATTGCTTGACCAAGTGAATTTTTCATATATATCAGAATTTGTAAAGCAGCCTCATAATGTTCCTTGTATGGAACATTCATAAATTGACTCAGATGGTTTACAGCAAAAGTAATTTTAGGCCTTGTAATGGTTAAATAGATTAGTTCGCCCACTAAACTTTTGTATCTGATAGTCTCTTTCAATATATGTTCTTCATTATATTTGTGACCGTGTCCGGCCCACGGATCCGATGCGAGGTCGCACCAGAGGGAGGAGGCTACAACCATGCCAAGATGGTGAGAGTACAAGATAGGATAAAACGGGAAAAAAAGGAGTCGTCATCTAGTCTTTTAAGGGATAGACGAAGAAAACTACAAACAAATCACAAAAAGCGAATGCATGAGATGCGAACATGGAAGGTCAGTTGTCCACAAACCAGAGGATGGGTAAGGATTCCTATTACGCACGTGAAAGGTGTTAGGCACACCCGTACGCCCGAAAAACTCGGTCTTTCTAGTTTGATTCGCTTGCTAGAGACTGAATGAATATTTGCTATGCCTAGATTGTGCTCAAATCATACTAATATGAATGCCAAGACAAGACTAGATGGATGTGCAAGATGGTACGTGAAAACTGTGAAGAAATCCACATGAAATGATGAAATCACAAAGTATGACACAACAAAGAAAATCATATGAAATGACAAGGTTTCCGGCAAGAATAGCTCGAAAAATCATACAGGTCTCAAGAATGTCAAAAATGCAACTGACTCAAGTCGTCAGAATCAAAGAAATCATCGTAGAAATCAAGGTGGAAAAACTGCAAAGAAGTCTACATAAAATAGGAAAACTGTGACGTGAAGAAATTCACATAAAATGACGATGTTTTTGTAAAGAATGGTTCAAAAAACCACACCAGCGTCAAAGGGATCAAAAATACAACTGACCCAAATCATTAGAAGTGTAGAAAACACCATAGAAATCCGAACGCAAAAATTGCAAAGAAATCCACATAAAACAAGCAAATAGTGACGTGAGAAGAAAATCACATAAAATAACGATGTTTTTGTAAAGAATGGTTCAGAAAACCATACTGATGCCAAAAAGATAGAAAGTGGGGTCAACCTGAGTCATCGGAATCATAGAAAAGGTCGTGAAAATCAAGAAGAGAAAATAATCCGTGGTGGGGCCAATGTCGGCCTTCATGCCTGTTAATGTACGCCCTCGAGCAATGAAATCCAAATCAAATTGAAAAATCCGAAAATATGAAATAAAGATAGTCAAATCGAATATCAAACGAAGGAATCCGAAGACAGGTAGGAGAAAAAACCATGGAAGAATACATGAAATGCATACTTATTCAAAAAGGATGGACTGATATGCAAATGCAGCAAAAACTATGTAGAATGCATGAAAATGTACCTAAATAGGTAAAAGATACTAAGGAATGCTTTGGACAGAGATTATGCATGACTTAGGGCAATAACTGACATACATGTGCACGAATTGATGACACAGGGGTAATTTGGTCATTTCAGTGGTCAAATGTGATAAATGCATGTATGGGGATAATACATGGTCTAAGATATGCCAAAATGTATGTAAAATGTCAGGAAAATGTTGTTTTCATGAAAAAAAGTAGAGGACAAGACTAAAAACAATAAAATAATGTAAACATAATAAGAGACAAGTACAAGGGCCAAAACGCAAAATTCACAAAAAAAGGTGAAAACCTGGATTAAAATAGATTCAATGACTTCTATCTTAGTGTGCAGATGATGGATCAAAGTAAAATGTGACACTGAAATTTATGAAAATTGCACTTAGATAATTTCCTGAAAACCCAGGATCTAATGTGTAAAATTCACAAAAAGGGAAAGATCATGGTTAAAATGTACTCAAAAAGTCTTATCTTGATGCAAGGATGTAGAATTTAAAGAAAATGTGACTCTGTGGTGTGATATGTGTGAAAATTATACTTTTGGTGATTACTAGAAAATTGAGGGTCTACTATGCAAAATTCACACATAAAGTGTAAACCTGACTAAAATGTAAAATCATAAATTCATTTATATTGCAAACATGGCTTCTTCTTTTTTTATGAAAACACTATTCAAGTGGGGATTTACAAGCACATGTGATCAATAAATGGGAAACATATTAAAATGTGATTTAAAATACAATTAAAACCATCATTAATGATTTAATAAAAATTCAAGGGCCTGAGTATAAATATTCCTGTCCAGAAAACGCTATGGATGGAGTTCAAAGGTTAACATGCAAGATTTCAGGACCAAAATGTGATAAAAATTAATTTTTTTACATGATCAGTGTAATTATGGATAACTTTAAGATTTTGAATGCCAATTGTACAAAGAAAATTCTTTTCAAAGAACTCTGGGGCAAAATGCAAAACTCCAGAACTTAATTATAAAAGAAACATGCTTTCAGGGACCTAACTATAATAAAATAAATTCTTACAGAATAGAAATTGAAAATAAGAAAATTCAGGGAACATGATACAATATTTACAGAAACAGAATAAAGAAACAAAAGTTATTTAAATTTTTAAGGACTTGAATACAAAGATGCTGGACCAAAATGAAAAAGAAAAAGGACCCAAAAGCAATAAAAAGACCTGAATGTAAGAAAAAGGACCTAGATATAAGAAAAAAAAGACTTGGATGTAAGAAAAAAGGACCTAAGTGTAAACTCCTAAAACTACAGGGCTTAAACAAAAAACCTCCCCTTCGAAGTTCACTAGCAGATCGCCGGCGTCTTCACTCCGACGCGAACTCCAGCGACAATCAAACAACAGTGCAGCAGTCAAGGATGGTAGGCAACGGTCGGGGAAGCTTAAGGGCATCACGGTGAGCATCTCTAGGGCGTAGGGTAGGGCTGGAGAAGGCGGGGGTGCTCCTCCCACCTCGCGCTCCGTCGAGGAGATGTCCACGCTGGAGAAGACGACGGCGGAGCAGCTGGCGATTGGGTTGCCACTGGGATGGCGCGGTGGCGAGTGGGGGACCTTCACGACGGTACGGTGGGTGCTCCGGAGGGGCGAGAGGATATCCGGGGAGTTGGGGTGGCTCCACCCACCTCCCTGGTCGACGACGGACATGGCGGAGGTGGGGACGTCGCTCTTAGCTCTGGAACAGCGGCGTGGCTGCATGGAGAGGTTCCTGGTGGCAAGGCGGTGCTTTCTGGAGCGTCAGACGAGTCTGGGGCTGGTCGGAGTGCTCGGCCCATCTCGGGCTCCAGTTATGGGTGCAGCGGCAACGGTGGCAGTCGTCCGGTCACAAGAGGCTAGAAAATCCTCCTCTGAGCGACGGAGGCCCAAGGAGGAAGAGGGAGGAAACAAGGGGAGGCATTAGGACCTCGTCCCGAGTTGAGAGGCCACCGGCCTCACCTTCAGTGGTGAACCCACCACCGAAGAAGAAGGGGACAGCACGACAGGGGGGTTGTCTCCGACAAAACACAACCGGAAGACTAGGGGAAGGCTTTACAAACTTAGAGGGATGCTGAATCAAAGCTAAAAGGAAGGGAATACCTGAAACGATCGAGCTGTCCTTCGACGAAGCTCGACGGCGGTGTTTTGGGTTGATGCTCTGGCTACGGCGGTTCAGAGGATCTCCGAAGTTGCAAGTGGGCTTGGAGGAGGACTCTGAAAGTGGGGAGATCGATGGATTCACTCTAGATGAGGGGAGTAAAAAAAGGGCTTGGGAGGTGGTGTTTCTCCGACGGTCCCTTCATTCTTCCCTCTTCCGCTGCTCTCCTTTTCTCCGGATGGTTTCTCAAGCTTTTAAGAGAGGTGGAAGGTGCGAGGGGGATCGTGGCATTGTGGTTGGTAGTTGGCCAGCTCGTGAGGCAAGAGAGTGGTGCGGGGGAAGGAGAAGGAATTGTTCGTCGAAGTTATTTTTCTTAGCACCTAAGCTGTTGATTGAAAAAATGTAATAGGTGTACTGGGCTTAACGGGCCTGTGATTTGGGCTTCTTCTTTTTTTGGTTTTAGGTTTTTAGGATATTGGTTTTTTGGTTTTAGGTTTTGATTTTTTGGTTTTAGATTTTGATTTTGTTTATGATTTTGATTTTGTGATTTTAATTTAGGTTTTAATTACCTAGTTTTAGATTAAAATTTTTTTAGGATTATTGTTTTTCTTTTAGGTTTTTTTTTGTTTTAGGGTTTAAAGATTTTAAAGTTTATTTAACTTAGGTTTTTTGTGGTTTTAATTAAATTCTTTGATTTTATGATTCAAGGTTTAGTTAATTAGCTTCAAATTTGGATTTTAATTATTTTAGGGGTTTTTTAGGGTTTTGGATTTTAATTAGAGTTTTTAGTTTAAATTGGGGTTTTTGGGTTTTAATTAAGGGTTTTTTTAGTTTAATTAGGGTTTTTGTGTTTTAATTAGAATTTTGAGTTTAATTTAGGTTTTTAGATTTTAATCGGGGTTTTTAATTTAATTAGGTTTTCTTTGGATTTTAATTAAAGTTTTAGGTTTAAATTTGGGTTTTTGGGTTTAATTTAGGTTTTTTCCCCTTGAATTTAAATGGGTTAAAGTGGTTTAAATGGATTTTATTTAATTTTGACTTTAATTACGGTTTTCACTTGATTAATTTGGATTTTAAGTGGATTTTGTTTAATTTTGACCTTAATTAGGGTTTTCACTTGTTAATTAGGATTTTAAGTGGATTTAAGTGGGTTTTGTTTAATTTTGGTTTTAATTAGGGTTTTACTTTGATTAATTAAGATTTTAAGTGCATTTAGGTGGATTTTGTTTAATTTTGGTTTTAATTTGGTTTTACTTAATTAATTAGGGTTTTAAATGAATTTTATTTGGTTTTGATTCTTAATTATTGGTTTTTGCTTTGATTAGGTTAGAGTGGGCTTGTGTGGGCTTGAAGGTTTAGGGTTTTGGTGGAGTTAGGATTTAGGGGTGGTGGTTGCAACCAGAGTATCTTCTAAAGGAGTCTACTGCCAAGTAACTGCAAAATTGAAGTGTCTACAATATTCCTTCTACAAAAGCTTATTCAATGGAACCTTTGCTGGTTTTACACCCAACAATCTTGCTTCCTCTAGCAATTCTAGAGTGTATTTTCTTTGCGAAACATTAATCCCATTTTTTGTTTAACAATTTCCAATCCCGAAAAGAACTTCAACTTGCCTAAATCTTTAATGTTAAACTGCCTCTGTAGAGTAGTTTTCAACTTATTGAGGGCACTCATATCATTACCTACAATCAGAAAATCATCTACATATACCAAAAAACTGTGTGTGATGCTCCTTCTTTATGTGAAAACAATGAATAATCTGCCTTGGATTGGGAAAAACCAGCTGAAATGAGAGCATCGGACAGCTTGGCAAACCAGTTTCTAGAAGCCTGTTTTAACCCATATAAGGAATTGTTTAATCGACAAACCTTATCACCTATATGCTCCCCCTGTCGATTAAACCCAAGAGGCATAACCATGTAAACTTCTTCATGTAAATCACCATGTAAGAAGGCATCATCCATTTGTTGCAAAATGCCAGTTAAATTTTGCTGTGATAGCAAGGATAATCCTCACAATAGTCATTTTGGTGATAGGGGCAAATGTTTCTCGATAATCAATGCCCTACATCTGTGTAAAACCCTTGGTTACTAACCTAGCTTTGAATCTTTCAATAAAACCATCAACATTATGTTTTATTTTGTACACCCACTTACAACCAATGGGGTTTTTACCAGGAAGAAGATCAACAATTGACTAGGTGTTGTTGCTTTCCAAAGCATTGATTTTTGTTTGCATTACTTGACACCAATTGGGTCAAGCTTAGCTTCATCAAATGAGGAAGGTTCATGGGCAGTATTAATAGAATGTAGAAAGGATTGATGTGAAACAGAGGTATTTGAATAGGAAATATGGTGATTTAAGGGATGCTTGGTGGTAAAAACAAGTGAAGTTTTCGATATTTGTTGACAAATAAAATCTCTGAATTTGGAAGGAAGATTAGAAGTTCTTGAAGACCTTCTCAAATGGGAATTGGTAGGTAATTATTCAGGATTAATATATTTTATAGAGGAACTATCATGATCTACTTGAAGCTGTGCTGGTTGAATAGGTGGTGGTTGATGCATATCAGAATGTATGTCGTCCGTTGGGAAACTAAGAGGTAGGACTAGATCTAATTTAAGTGAGTTAGAGATAGAGTCTTTGTAGGGAAAAATATGTTCAAAGAAGATAACGTCTCTACTAACAAGAAACCTGTTGTTGACAAGATCAAGTAACTTGTAGCCTTTTTGACTTAATGAATACCCTAAAAAACACACTTATGTGCCCTGTTATCAAATTTATGAGAAGGCTTATTGGTAGCATAACAACGACACCCAGATACTTTGAGAAGAGCATAATTGGGAGGCTTATTAAAAAGGATAGAATAATGAATTTTATTAGATAAAACTAAGCTTGGCGTTCTGTTTATTAGAAACACAGCAGTTAAGACACATTCTTCCCAAAATTTTATAGGTAAACCATCTTGTATTCTTAAGGATCTTGCTGTATCTAATATATTCCTGTGCTTTCTTTCTGCAATAGCATTTTGTTAGGGTGTATAAGGACAGCTATGAGAATGTATGATACCTTGAGAGGTGAAAAAGGACTGAGTTTCTTTTGACATAAACTCAGCACCATTATCACTTCTCAACTCTCTAATGGTAGAATCAAATTGAACCTTGACAAAATGAAAGAAATGCTTCAAGTAAGATAAAGTTTTAAATTTATTCTTCATCATATAAACCCAGGTACACCTACTGTAATCAGCCACTTGAGTTAAAAAATAAGAGGCTCCTGATGTGGAAGGAGCATGAAACCTCCCCCAAATGTCACAATGTATTATGTGGAATTTGTTATTGGCTAAAGCGGTACTTACAGGGAAAGGAAGGCTAAAGAGGTACTTACAGGGAAATGAAGTCTAGCTTGCTTAGCTAAACTACAAGATTCACAATGATTTATTGGATGTCCTGTATGTCCTGGTAAAAGAGTAAGTAGCTGCTTCATTGTATTGGAAGAGGGATGAGCTAATCTTCTGTGCCAAGTCTCAGAATTATTAGCTGAACAATAGTTGACAATAAAGGGCAGATCTTGGTTGTGTTTAGGACATAGAATGTGTAAACCACCTTGTTCTCTACCTAAGCCAATCATCTTCTTCTTGGCAAGGTCCTGAAAGATGCAAAAGCCAGGAAAGAAAGTGATAGAACAATTAATAGTCTTAGTGATCTTGCTAACAGACAACAAATTGACTTTAAAGGATGGAATGAAGAAAACATCAAGTAATTTCAGATGATTAGAAAGGATAACATTTCCTATGGCAGAGACATCTATAGAACTATTATTAGGTAGGTTTACTGAAAAAGATTTACAAGAAGGTTTGATGGAGGAGAGGAGATGTTTATTATAGGTCCTGTGATCTGAAGCCCCTGTGTCATTGATCCATATATCCTCTTTGAAAAGATTTGAATAATAAGCCATTTTACCTACCATATTAGCTGTAGCAACTTTTGATTTTTTGCTGTCATTCAACATGGCTAAAATTTGCTTGTACTACTCAGCTATAAACTCAGGTAATTCAAGAGATGTTCTTTTAGAGTCATCTGTAGCAGCTTTGTTTGCAACTTTGGATCCTCTACTATTATTGGGAGGTATATATTTGTTATGCAACTTGTGTCCAAGTGGAAAACCAATTAACCAGTAGCATTTTTCAATTGTTTGCCCTGGCTTTTTGCAATTGGGACACAATTTCTTTCCATCTCCTTGCCACTGCTGAAAACTTTTTTGCTTCCCCTGATACTGTCCCTTACTTGTACTCATGCCAATTACTTCATTTGGTTGAATTATAGTGCATAACTCCTTCTGTTCTTCTTCTTGCAAGACTAAAGAATATGCCTTGTTTATGTTCGGAAGAGGACTCATGGCAAGTATCTGTCCTCTGATAACTCCGAAAGATTCATTTAACCCTACTAAAAATTGCAACAATCTATCTTCTTGCTCTCTATCATTCATGGCTTTCAGACTCCCACAACTACAAGTAGGCAATGGAATTAAGCTATTTAGCTCATTCCACAAACCTTTTAACTGTATAAAATAAGAAGTCACATGTTTTTCTTCTTGATGCAAATCAGAAATAACCTTTTTGATTTGATAAACTCTAGGTGCATTGCTTTGAGAAAAATGTTCTTGTAGATCATAGCAAGCATCTATAACTAAATCAAAATACATGATGCTACTTGAAAGCTCAGAATCTACAAACTTTATCAACCATGAGAGTATCATATTGTTGCATCTAATCCAAAGGCTAAATTCAAAACTTGACTCCTCTGCCTGTACAAGAAATCCATCAAGAAACCCCATCTTATTCTTCGCTTTGAGTGCAATCTTCATAGCACGACTCCACAAATAATAATTGTCCCAAGTTAATATTTTCGAAACCAAAAGAGTACATGGATTATCTGAAGGATGCAAATAATATGGGTTGTATGTTGCAGAAGACTGATTCTCCGGCATTTGGAGTTGTTCTGGATTCACAGGCGCCATGCAAACAACCAGATATACAAGAAAAACACAAATCCTCACTTAAACGTAGATCTCTAGTGAGCTTGTCTTCTCTAGTGATCTTTCTGACAATCAGCCAGTCGCAGATTTCCAACTTGTTACTGGAGACCAAATGATCAAACTCTACTCTGATACCATCTCTGATCATCTGATGAGCTAAACGAGATTAAACAACGAAGAGAAACAATAATTGAATCAAGAGAATAACACTCAGTCATTTGGGTTCAAAGCTTACAACAATATTAATATTGTACTCAGTTCAGCACATGTCTGAGCTAATAATTGTAAGACACGTGGAGTCACTACAAGAAAATCTTGATTTTGCGAGGACAAAGAGCGAGGACTTAGCGAGGAAATGTCCTCGTAATAATATAACGAAGACATATAGTGGGGATTTTGCAGTGAAATTATCTCGCAATAATATAACGAGTTTTTTGCGAGGATTATTTCTCGCAATGTCCTCGCTTTTTATTTAACGAGTGTATAACGAGGAAATGTCCTCATTAAAGTCATCGCTAATTCAGATATAAAATACCTTGACGTGGGTCGTTTTGCCCCTTTCTTTCTTACCCTAACCTCACTCGTCCGCCTCCTCCTCCACCTTTCCTCCGCCTTGATCTGTCCTCCGTGCTCCGACGTTCTACACCACCTCCACAGGGCCTCATCGACGGTGCTTCCTCCGACATCGTCCTCCTCCTTATCCTATCTGTCGTCGAATTAGTCGACGCTGTGTCCTCTCGTCGGCACACTCGACATTCCCCTTACCAGCACAGCATCCTCCTCCTCTTCCCTATCTAAGGTAAGATTGCTGACACCTATGGGAGCCTGTGTGCCCGAGATAGGATCATTAACAAAATCTTCATGTGGGAACTTGTTTAATGACGATAAACCCTATGGACACCTTGTCTTTTTTGTTCATCAGTGCCTTCTCTATGGTTGAAATAATAGGTCTAAGGTAAGAACATGGCAATTGATTTGAGTATCATAAATAATATTTATTTTCCAATGTAATACTTATTTTGATCTGAGCATATATTGTGTGCTTTCCATTGCAATTGATTTCCTTGTAAGCATGTTGCTGGTCTTCTTCAAACTTGAATTGGAATGCATTAAAAGATGTCATAGTTTAATGTTTATTATCTGGTTCTTTTTTTTTTTCAACTACAATGAAAGTTCTGTCTCTTTTAGTTTGTGGTTTACTTCTATCAATGAAGGACTAGGACAAAATGAAATGTTTTTGAAAGCTAAAGGAATAGGTTTCTTCATTAGGAAAAAACTGGTACCTATTGAAGGAATCCAGTAATTCAAAACTTGAAGGGAAAAATTCCTAATAACTTGTGCTATTCTTTTCAATATTTTTCATTTGTAGCAATGATATTTCCTGTAGCACATGGTGTGAGATATTTACCAGTGACCAACTCTCAAATATGTAAGTTTTAAGGCTCTTTTTGGAAATCAACGTACAGATATGGTGTCATTGCTATTAGTTATGGCTTGTTTAATATTATTTCTAGTACATACAGAAAAAATGCTGAAGTTCATGAATATAACTAAACTATTTTACATGGTTAGGTGTAATCTTGAAATACTGCTAGGATAATCTTACGTATTTTTTTCATCCTGGGTTTACTTCTGCTTTGGTTTTTGATACATGTAATATTTTATCCATTTGGGTTCTTGAATCATTGTCTTTTCTTTTATATGAGGTGTGAGTTGTTATGTTGTATATGCAATTTGTAGGATGTCATAAATAATTGTTCTCATCATCTTAGGGTGAAAATCATATTATTAGTTTTTCCTATTAGGAAAAAAAATTAAGGTTTGCTTATCTTACAGATTGGAAAAGAGGGTGTAGACACCCCGATTTTGAAGTGACCCATGGATGAGCTTTCCAGTCGTTGCTTTGGATGTGGCTAACCCTTGAACCAATCCTAAACCTATAGCAAGCCCGCAGCCCAACTAGAAATCCAGATAGGTAGGAGAGAACACTTAGCTAGCACACCTAGCTAGTACACCTAGTTAGCACACTTAGCTAGCACACTTACCTAGTACATCTACCTAGCACACTTAGCTAGCACACTTACCTAGCACATCTAGCTAGCACACCTACCTAGCACACCTACCTACCACATCTAGCTAGCACACCAACCCGGCGCACATACCCGACGCACATACCAGGCGCCCAGCCATTTATCAGGCTGCTGGCTACTGACTTTCCACCTCCTATGGCTGTTACCTCTACCAACGAATATGCCATGGAACAGCCATGGAATCTTTCAGGCTTTTCGTCTACGATGCTCCTTGTTGTCCTAGGAGTTACCCATGAGGAATCCCTATATATAGACCCCATAGGCAACCATTTGAGGGGACTGAATCATCTTGAAAGAGAGAGACATATAGCTGCACTAGCCTTCTCCAGAATTCTGCAACCATCCACTTGAGCACTCAAGTTTTCTCTTGCATCCAGAGGTATTCTGAGCCCTTCCAAAGCCTTATTATCTTGGGTCTTTCTTTTCTTTCTTGAAGGAACATCCATCTCGGACAAGGTAGGCCATCACTTTTCCCTTAATTTCTTGTTCTTTTGCAAGGAATAACATGATAGAAGTTCCATGTAAGGTCTGATTCTTTCGGTATCTACATGAGGATTTTGCGATGAATCTATTTATCTTTTTTGCAAGACACTCTTCATGTAAATCTATGCTTTGATTATAGCATGTTTAGTTTATTTCTAGTATAGAATCTGCACTACATCGCTTGCATGAGCAATCTTTTCTTCATCGTATTCTTGATATGATCATGGTAACAGCACATCATGTTGAATTATTCATTCCATTTTTTGAATCTTTTGCATGAACCCATTTAATCATCTTGTTCAAATAAGAGAGCTATGTTTAGATGCATTCCATCATGCTCATAACAATCGCATGAATCAACCTGCATTAGCACAAATTACCCATCTTCATTCTAGGTCAGGTTCTGGATCAGATTTCAGTCTGATCCAGATTTTCTGGAGAGCACCTATATGACGCACCAGAGTGGCGCACTTCTCCAGCGCACCACTCTGGCGCCTCATGCAGGAGCACCAGACTGGTCAGAGAGTGAAACATTCACTTTGGCATATCTGTTTGCATGATTTTCTGAATGATTTCAAGCCTGATTCTTTTACTGCTTGTTCTTTTACATTTCATGGTTTCACATGCATGTTTTTTATTTTAAACAAGATTGTTTCCTAGTCATTTTATCTCTTTGGATAATCAGTCCCTGATCAGAATCTAGTAGGCTGATTGCATTTTACTCCAACGTGGAGAACCTATGCATCAGCCAATGATCCGGTGGCATGGCTGAATCCTACATCTTTCATTTAGCTTGGGATCCTGTGTGAGGCTACCAGCCCTTGAGCACAGGGTCGACAAGTCATTGCATTTGCATTTCTTTCATTTTAAGGCTTATTTTGCGAAGGATTTTACATGGCTTGACTTTTTGGAATGCATTCTCATGTGGTTTGGCATAGCATGGATTTCTGTTTTCTTTCTACACACCTTTCTGGCCCACATAGAAGCACTTAGGTGGCGTACCAGACTGACGCACTAGTCTGGCACACCAAACAGGCGTAGAAGCCTGTTTTCAACAGCACATAATAGATTTTGCATAGCATTTTAGCATGATTTTTACTTCGATTTGCTTTTGCTTTTTTCCTGTTTTCTTCAGGAAGGCATGTCTCTGTTTTCAACCATTTCCATGCATGATAGTTTGCATTTGGCATATAGCAAAGTAAGGATGATAAATCGCTCAAAATACTTAGATCCTTGATCTTATTTATGCAATATCTTTGCATCGACCCTTGACCCGATATAAGAGCGATATTTCTGAGCATTAGGACACACCCCTACACATCTTGTACCCATATTTTAGACATTGTACATAAGCATCGCATGGCATATCGCCCTCAGGCGTACATAAAAGGTTGAAAAGTCAACATTTCATAAGCAATTGAGAAACCAATAGAAGACCGATTTATCGGGCGCACGAGAGTGCCTAATACCTTCCTCGTGCGTAACAATGATCCTTTCCCGTCTTTTCTGGTTTATGACCTGCTTTTCCATTGCATAATTTGCATGTTTTATATGGTTTTCCTCGTCTTCCATTTTAATAGACTAGGTGGCGACTCCTGCATTTGCATATTTTTTATTTTATTGTTTTTACCGTGACTTTGCCGCCCTCATGTATTTTGGCCTTTCGCGTCAAAATCCATCTCGAGACTGTCGTCGGCATGGTTACAGAGGGCCTCAATACTTGATATAAAAGTGGAATGCCAAGACCTAGAAAAGTTTGCCATTACTAACCGATTTGCCAAGTTCCATGGCAGAAGCCAAACGGATGGATTAGAGAGCTCCATGACTTCAGAACGAAGTCGTAATATGTTTGCCCATAGATATGTTACTGCACTTTCCATGCCCGGCAATGTTCCTGAGGGTGTGGTCTGCCTATCACTATTTTTCCTTTTGTCCATGCTTTCTTGTAGTAATTTCCATAGGTGCAACACGTTCCATCTTAGGGGGACTTATGGGACTCGGAAGTGACTTGTTTCACTAACTGATACAATAAGATAGCTTATGCTTGCATGTCTAGTGCATATGTAAATTTGTAAATACGGATTGCCATTGGTGCTTTTACATATTACAGTTAGAATGGGAGAATGTAAATTATTGCTCTCCTTCAAATATACAAAGATGAAATAAATGAGTGGTGATTTACTGATCTACGTTTAGCTAAGTATGTGATATTCACAGGATGTATTCTTCCTGTAGGCCATTTAATGTGTTGTTTTTCTTTTTGATCCTGTAATGAGGTCGTCTTTAATCGTCGAGTTATTTGTAAAAGGACGTGATTTGACAACAAGAAACGATTGAACAAGATTTTAAGTACCAGTAGGTGTATTGTACACAAGTAGCAGCACTGCAAAAATGGTGCTGTACACTAGCAACTTTACCAATAAAAATGTTGTTTTTGCTAGTACCATGTGTAGTGTTGTGTTTGTCTATTAAGGATTGCACCGAGTACTGAGTTTTTTTCTCCCTTTTAAGGCAATGGTAATTAGTATTAATGATTGAAAGGCTGGGAGATGGACCTTGGCACATTAGGCAGGGTTGTAGTGTTCTTTCAAAAATCATATGGGCTCGCGGACCCATTACCATGAAAGATTCAAGTACAATATAACGAGTATGATATAATAAATGAGAGTGATTATTCCATATACAATTTGTTATAAACAAGACATGGTATGTTTGTGTCATTGGTGGCCATTTTATATACTTTTTATTCTTTAAAGAATATGATCAGTCATTTTTAACATATTAGTTTTATGTTTGAATAAGGAAACAAAAAATATTAAGAAGAGATATAGGCAACAATCTTATTTGATAAAGCTTATTCTTCTCATTTTCAATTTCTTGCTCATTTTCCACTATTCTATTATCATAAATTGTCTTTTTGTAATGTTATACTTAAGTCACATTCTTTTTCAAGTGTCTTCGTGTTTTTTTTTCAATCTAGACATATAGACATCTTATCATTTTTTCCTTATGTAGAGAGAAATGTTTTGTCATCGTGATTGGATGTATACACGAGTCGTAGATGGAGAATTGTGTATGAGTTTTTTGAATGTGGTTCAGGAGTTTGTGGAATTTGCATATAATCAAGGTTCGGATATTGTGGAAAGTGATGGAAGGATTATATGTCCTTGTAAAAAATGTGCACTATTGAAAAAACAATCGAGAAGGGATGTTGAAATATATTAATGTAAGAAAGGATTTTTGAAAAACTACAAGTGTTGGTTTAAACATGGGAAGGCCTTTCAAAGCTATGGGAAAGTTGCTCCTGTTTGTACGGATCCCATTGTGGACATAGTGATGGACGTGGCAGGTCCTGATTTTGATATGTCTGCTGATGAAGAGCCACATGGTGAATCTCAAGAGTTTTATGAGTTGTTAAGAAAGGCGAAGAAGCCATTATGGCCAGGTTGCAACAATTAAACAAAGTTATCAGCAGTGTCTGAGTTGTTGGCATTGAAGATCGACTACAACATGACAGATAGTTGTTTTGATGCCTTGATAGATAAAATCAAGAAAATGTTGCCAGAGAATCATAAATTGTCGAAGAATTACTACGAGATGAAGAAGATGATGAGAAAAATGGGGTTGGCAGAGGTGAAGATTGATGCTTGTTCAAAACATCATATCTTGTACTACAAGGAACACGAAGATAAATTAGAGTGTCCAGAATGTCACGA
>JAMKQA010056747.1:0-13000 GCA_024699735.1 Posidonia australis | reverse complement strand
TGTTGGATTTTAGGTGGATTTTAGCTGGATTAAGTGTTTTATTTGTTTTTCAGTGGATTTTAAGTTGGATTAAGTGTTTTATTGGGTCAGGTGGGCTTGTGTGGGTCTGATTGGGACCTGTGTGGACTATGATTTTGGTGGTCGCGACTAGAGCATCAACTGGAGGAGTCTGCTGCCAAATGAGCTCAAATTTGGGGTGTCTACAGATGTAAAGTTTCTTGGGCCACTAAGAAATAGTCGAATATGCTCCTTCTTGATAGAAAAGCACATTGATTGTTATCAAGAATAGAATTCAAGATAGGACTAAGCCTATTTGCTAGTACTTTTGCAATAATTTTATAGGTACTATTCCGGAGACTAATAGGCCTATAATCCTGTATACCTTGTGCACTTTCCTTCTTGGGGATAAGAGAAATAAAGGTTTGATTACTACCCTTGAGAGTACTAATATCTTTAGAGATATATAAGTGATTGAACGCACTAAGTAAGTCCAATTTAACATCCTCCCAAAAATGTTGAAAGAAGTACAACAAAAAGCCATACGGACCAAGTGATTTATTTCCATTAAGAGCAAAAACGCTGGCTTTAATTTCATCAATTGAAAAACATCTTTTTAAGAGCCCAGGTTTTGGGATTTTATGAGGCAACAAAATGTCCTAGTTAAAATTCCCAAGATATCCTGGAGCTTTATTAAATAAAGCTAGGAAATATTGCTCGATCTCATAGCAAATCCTTTTAGGAGAATCCACAAATTCTCCATCAATAATAAAAGAAATAATCACGTTAGTTCCCCTCCTCCCCTTTGCCACTTGATGGAGAAAGGTTGTATTAAGATCTCTCTCCTTAAGTCATTACACTCAAGATCTCTATTTCTAATAAATTTCTTGCTCTAGAAAACGATTGTAATGTTCATCTTAACTCACACTTTCACTCCCACACTTCTACTGGAACAGTGGAAGATTTTGTCGAGGCATCAATATTTTGTATCAAGAAATCAACAGTCAAAAGCCTTGACTGATGTTCCACCTTAGTAAGAGGAATCCAACTTTTGATTTTCCTTTTTAAGAATTTAACCTTGAAAGCTAATTTGGCAATAGGTCCCAATCCTAAACTAGAACTATTCCAGTAGGTTTTAACCATACTATCAAAGGCTTCCAGCACCAACCAAGAATTATAAAATCGAAATGGAAAGAGTCCCCATCCTAGGGGAACTGTATCAATACAGATGGACATATGATCTGAAATTACTCAAACTTTCCCGGAATAGATAGAGTTTGGGTATTGTGAAATCCAATTAGGAGAGGCCAGAAATTTGTCTAGCTTAACCATAACAAGGTTAGCCGAAAAGTTGGACCAAGTAAAGGAACAATTATTAGGAGAAAAGTTTATCAAGTTGATCGATTCTATAAAGTAATTGAATTTAGACATCATAGGATGTAGAGTTGGCCTATTGGAATGCTCATGAAAAAATCTAGTTAGATTAAAATCTCCCTTAATAACCCTATTTGCCCCAACTGAGGCTTTAAAGTGAATCAATTCAGCTAAGAATTGTTCTTTGAGACACAAAGAATGAGGTCCATAGACCCTAGTCAGTCACCATTCGAATCCATCTGAGTAATTCTTAAATTTCACTGAAAAACTAAAATTAACTAGAATCTAGTTTTATTTACGAAAGAGTCTTGAGTCCCAACCTAATTGAATACCACCCAAGGCTCCCTAAGATGGCAAGCATTCCCAACTATCTAACTTGCCACCACCAATGGCACATAGAGTAGTTAGAGAAAAGTTATCAGCCTTGGTCTCCACAATAATTAGGACATCACACTTATACGTTCTAATTATATTCCTAAGTGCTCGACGTTTACCACTACTCCCAAGTCCTCTAATGTTCCAGGCTAAAATAATCATTAAAACTTAGCAGGATAAATGCAGGCCTGCTAAGCTCTACAAACAATGAACGTTGTCATCTAGGTTTACCAATGGTAACCCCTACTGATCCTAAACAGTATTTAAAAAAGTTTTAGCTTCATTAGTGGAGTAAATAGAGATGCCAATCTTGGCATAGAATGCCATAAAATCCCCATAAGAATTCTACATTAATACATTATTTGCTGACCCATAATCTACTGGGGTCCCATGAGATGGAGAAGAACCAACAGGGCTATCCAAGTTATCCGATAAAGAGCAAGAACTATAAACAATATGATTAGGAGGAAGAATACCAAATTCTGAGCAAGTACTTGAAGTGATATTTTGCAGCGAAGTCTGCAGAGGAGTGGAGTCATAGATCATATCCCTCAAATCCCCGTCACTAAGGTTATTAATGACAACCAACACCCTTGTCAACTTATCCTTATTAAGCTTGCTTGCTTTGATCTCCAATGCCACAAATTTTGACAAGGCAGAATTGATGAAAAGGTCAGAATTTTCATTGTTACTTGGTTGAGGAACATATCGAGGGGCTCCAACAGGACATGTAGAGGCTTGAGGGACAGAGATATCGAGGATAAACGTAGAGGGGTTTGAGACATTGAGAAGGCCAGGAGAAAGAGAGCTAGCTTCTACAACATGAGGTACAGGATTGGAAAGATTGCAGGTCTCAACCTCAAATGCTGGATTAGGAAGAATGCCCAAGGAAATGGGAGTAGGGAGCGGCTAAGAAGTTTGACCTTGAACATTTGTGTTATAATTGTCTTCAAGAGAAGAACGAGTCCATACATTTTTCCACAATTTAGGAATTTTACTTGACTTCCCACCCTTCCACCCCCTAGAGTTTTTAAAGGGTTTTGCAACCAATTCAATGAAATTATGCCGACTCGAAGAACCCGAGGCTTGAGTCACCGAGGATTTGTCCTAGGACGAAACAAAGCGAGGACAAATATCCCAACTCCGTCTATACTTGATATGGTAGACATTTTTGGAATGGCCCTACTAGAATGCAACCTATTCCTTATACGTGCAAATCTCAAAAATTTTGCTCGGTTTAAAGAAAGGTCAACTTCCAAGAGCTTTGCAAAGTCAGAGATCATCTTATAAAAAAGGCCTATATTCCAGAGGTGGTGAGGAATTCCTTCAAGGTGAATCTAGATCCCTTCCTTACGGAGTGTATGCACTGCAGATTAGTGGACCGAACAAGGAGCAAAGGAGGCTAGAAGAGAGATTAATGAAGATCCAAAAACATGTAAAGCCTTGTCTTTAATGGCAAAGGAAGGAAACTTAAGAAGAAATTTCCTTGAAGAAAAGTCATGGACCTCCCAGTCGATATTGTTTGGCCATGTGTAGTCAAATGAGATTCCAAAAGGTCTCTTGAAAGGTGGATGGAAAGGGATGTTATAAGTGCACAAGAATAAAGGAAGTGGAGATGGTCACAGACTTCATTAGACGGTGGAAGGATAATAGGATAATGAGGGGATTATCCTACCATATAGTGTGCTGGCGACAGTTCAATAATTTTGGACCTAAGACAAAATTGCAAATAGTGACTGAATGGGTATGTGAATTACATTTAAAACAAGCTTCATTAAATTTACACTATTGCTTAGTATACTCTTGTAGTCCACATTTAAAACACCTACTGTAGCACCACAAAAAAGAATTAATGGTGAGAGAGACTTTTTCCTCGAAATTGTTTTTCACTCGATTCTAGAGAACTCAGAAGGATACTCGATGGTTGACACCGAACTTGGGAGATAAGATTATCTTGCTGCCTGCTAGCCGATTCAGTAGAAGTAAGAGGGAAAAGACAAGAGCCAAAACCCGTATAAGGGGAAGGATAAGGACTTGGAGGGGCTACTCTTTTTTCCTTATGGGAAGGATCATCTTGATAAACAATAGAGTTTTGATAGGCAGCATTAATTGTGGGATGGCATGCGTTTGCCATAGTTGAAAAATTTCCACTGCTTAGGTGAAAGGCACAGTGAGGACAAGAAATGTTTTTGTCAGAATAAATTCTAGACGACGAAATCTCTAATTCCAGATATGGCGTAGTGATAGTGATAGATGAAGAGCCCTCAATGTTGGGTCCTCTGAATCCAAATCTGTCAGAATTAATGCCTTCTTTATAGACCACTTTTCCAATAGTGGCAAAGGACTCATAAGAAACACTGCTGTAATTTCCCTTAACACAGCTCATAGATTCTCTCCTATAATCCCAAAAGTCCAACTTAAAATGTGAATAATTCCAGACATTATTCCCTATTAAATTAACCTCAGGAAATTTAAAACAATTTTGAGAATGTGGAAAGGCATTCCCAAATCCCCATAAAGGTGAATTATAAATTGTATAATACAAATTTAAAGGTACAAAAGATAGTGGAGAATTCAAATTACCGTCTGAAGCAGGTCCGTCATTTTGACAAATCGAGTTACACATCTTACTGTGCATTAATGAATCACAACGCCCACCATCAAGCATTTTACGTTTGCTTTGTCGATGAATAGTCAACGACCACACCATTACTGGAAAACATGATAGTATACCTCAACTGAGGAAGCAGTGAAGCCACAAAAAGAGTAGAGAAATTTCTATGACTAGGAGTTCCATCATCTTTACAGGAAACATACAAACCCTTATTCTCCTTGTCAAGAGTTACCAACCTAGTGCTTGTATCAAGTTTCTCATCCCCCCTCGAATCTAGATCCTTAATCAATGATCGACCAGAGACGAGAGGCAACTCAGTGGGAAAAACCCAAGTAGGTGGGCTATAAGAACCCTCAACCTGATCGTGCACCCTCAAAGTATTATTATTACAAGCGTTAGTACAGGACTTGCCAAAACTTAAAATATTACCTTCATCTTAAGGAACACGTGGGCTAAGGCTCACCAGCAAGTGCTCCCCACCACTACATCCAAGCGTGCTCTTAGAAGAAAGCATCTCCAAAGGACTTGAGACAAGAGAAGCAAGAAGGAAGGTGAATAGTAACTTCCTGAATGACAAAACATGGGAGATGACTCTCGAAAGGATGGGTCAACCTACTTAGTAAGCTCCAAGCAGTAGAAGGTGCCAGCATAGCCGCTAAGTTGTAGTGGTTCCAGAGATTGCCGATAATCTTCCCTAGAGATCTAGGGACTAGTGGTTCGAAGTTGGGGATGGATCGAGAAGTAGGAGATGTTTCCAATGCTGCTCAAAGTCAGCAAAGGAAAAAATCACTTACTCAAAACTATTTTGAACTTCAAGCTTGGCAAACATATAACATCCATCCCACATGAACAAGTCGGATGACGCTAGTTTGCAAGTGATGCTAGATCTGTCCGTTGCATTAATGTAACGTCAAGTCAGTCTATGATTTTACCAGTCATTAAGAAAAACATCCGTCATAATAAGTTCTACCTTATCATCGGTTTTGACAGATGAGTGTGCTAATCAACTACCATGGTATAGTTCGCTAGGGGGAGTGGAACTCATACCTCTCTCTCAGGTTCGAATCTCACGGACTACAGGAAGAAAAAAAATCTATTGATTTCAAAAAAAAAAAAAAAATTGATGAGTGTGCTTCTTCACATCAACCATAACACTTCATATATAGGAACCACGTGCTGTCCATGGTGCACGCTTCTGCCGAGCATTATTTGCTCGCATCATTGGTCTTGGTGTTTCCGTAATTTCCATGATTGATGATGATCATCTCTCCCAAATACTATTATTAGATTCTGAAATATAAAGAAGACGCTAAGGAGAGGATGGAGTGTTTCCGAAAGCGAATGCATGTGGCCGTTCCCTATTCAGTTCTTAAAACAACAAGGGATTATATTTAGGCCAATAGGTCATTTAAGTTACTGGTGATTGGGGAGCGAATCTTTCACCTCTAAAAGAAAAGTATATCATGATACCCTTTCACGACCCCTACCTTCCAGTTTATTCTAGGCCAACGATGGTCAGCACTCAGCAGACACGTAGAGTACAAATGTCCTGCTGGTGACCACCTTCCATGTTCATCAAATAGGAGAGTGAAGTAACAAACAAATTAAGCAACCTCAGTAACTCTTCCTTGTTTGGTAATGCTTGTCTAAATATCAGCTTGGAATGATAGGCGTGTGTGTGAGTGTGACCTAATATAATGTTTGCATTTTTAATACCATGGAAAGTTGGAAGCTCCTTCCGCGCCGCTATACACCGTTGGGTGAATAAGGGATACAGGATTGGATCCAAACCTTATTTCCTACGTCGTCAACCATCAGACCATGAACTTGTGGATAATGATGTGGGGATCAAAGCCATCAAATAAAGTTTATTGTCTAGTTTCTACTGTATAGTGTTTTGATAGACATTGCCCAACTACTTGTAGCCTATGGGGTAGAAATCTCAAATCTCCTAAACAAAAGAAAATTTTAAGGGAAATGAATTTTAAGAATTGATTTTAATTTGAGTAAGCAGAAAAGTAATTACTTCTGATGTTTGCATAGAAAATAAAACACGCTTGATTGAGGGAATAGGTACTTGGGGGCCCTTAAGTTTTAAGTTTCACTTCTCAAAAGTAATTTTACAATTAAAGGAATAACACACGCATTTATTCATTTTACTTCAAAATCACTTTTGATTTAGTCCAACTTAATTTATAACTGTAGCAAAATATATTTTTTAGCTTCTCGAAAGGTTGCATTAGATATTACTTTCTAATTGTGCTGGTAACGATGCGAGCATCGTAATCAGTGATCACTTATCCTCTAGTTCTTTTTAGGACTGGTAGCATGGTGTTTTGCCCATACCTTCACAAGTACACTGCGATAGTTATAAGGCAACATACTCTACCTGTTAGAGAATTATTATAATAAGACAAGGCTGTTAGTGGATTAGCAAGATGAGTCCATAAAATTTACCTTGGAAAAGCATACTATTCTTGCATTCACGTGCTTAGGAACCGTTTAGTATCTAAATCGGAGGAGGCAGAGAATCTCGATTCTGGACTTACTGTTGATAATCAAATACAAGCAAGATTGGTACAGAAGACGAGGAGGAGAAGTAAGATTTTCATCGTGTTTCATCCTCAACTATCCAAAGTACCCTGTGTTACTTCCCTTTATGATCCACCGCAAACACCACTCAACCATCGTCCCACCACGGCCGCCCAACCACAGATGACCACCACGGCATTCTAAGTATTTTCTTCAACGTACAACGGGTGGAGAGAAAAATCAATAGGGTGGTTGTCGATATTTTTCATAAATACAATGAGACAAAGAATGTAGTTCACAGTAAAGGAGGAGGACAATATGGTAATCAAACTCCATTATCATATTATTTTTGCATGATGTAGATATCGGTTTTGATAGTCTCTTATCCATACTAAGTTTTATCATACCACATTCATGTTGCATCTAACTTTAGAAATGTTTTTCTTAACCTAAGTACACTCTAAAGTAGGCCTGTAGGGAGAATATTTATCCGCAATCTACCTCGACCTGTTCCGTTTTATACAGGTAAGGATTAATATATTTTTACTTCATTATCAGTTTATACATCACTCACTTTATTTGTGTTCTCATACGATACGGGTAAGGATTATCATCTACTCATCACCCGTTTATCCGTTATATAAGATAGGGAGGTTGATTTGTATTATCTAAGATAATTTATCTTCTATTATTGTTATTATCTTCAAACACGTTATTTTAATATGATATACGTTTATATGCTTAAACATTCTTAAATTTAGTGTTACTATTTTCTATCTATCATTTGAATTTCATTAGATAAACGTTTATATACTTTAATATTCTGTTTTTTTTCTTAAATATAAATCTACTCAATTACCCGTTTACTCTACCCATTCTATATCTTACCACAGGTAATGGGATGGATAAGGGTAGAAACTTAGAAAATACGGGTCTATACCTGCTTAGTTACTCATTAGAATGTAAACGGTAAGGATGTAAGTAAGGCTTCATCGGCTCCGTACCCGTCTTGTTTATAGGCTTAATCCAAAGACTTATTCGCAAATCTAGGTAGTAAGACACAACAAAGCTAGCATTCAACGTTAAATGCATGTATATTAGCATTCTACATTGAATGTTAGGAATTTAGTGTCTTACACATTCAATTCATTTTTCTTTCATTCAAGTCAAATTTTCCTTTTTAGAAGTCAAGATAAATTATCAATGCTTTAAATGAGTCTTCTAGCCTTATTTAGTGATCTTTATTAACTTATTAAATGACTCGTATCACCACATTTGACTTGAAACCCCAAATTTGTCAAGCTTTTGGTTTAGGTGTGTAAGATGCTTTGAAGCATGCATCTTACATTAGACATAGTAACTGTGTGACATCTGGGTCTGATTATCCATTTTTATTTGTAAACCATATAATTAATTGTAATATTATTTAAATGATTTATTAATAGATAATCTGTTGTTTCTTGTTTGTGTGAGCTTGTAGTTGGTTGTGTGCGCCTATTTGTAATTTGGGACCAATGTGGAGTTCGATTTGAGGATGCACAGTTGCTTCGATTTGCGTGCCTGTCTTTTCTTCTTTTTCTCCTTCCTTTTTCTTTCTCATGAGCCATGCCCTTCCACCCATTCTTCGTCTTCTTCTTTCTACTCTTCCACCCGTGCCACCAGTGACGGAGGCCCGTGCCTCCCCGTCTCTTCGGACGGGATGGGTGGCCGGCACCAAGTGAGCGGTGGTGGAAATAAAGAGAGGGAGACAGACATGGGCAGGGGAGGAGTGTGGTGGGGAAGGAAAGCCAGAGGAGATGGAGCGAGGGTGTGCGAGCTGGGAGGAGGAGGGTCTGCGTGTGTGTGCTTCCATCAGGGGTTGAGGTTCACCGGAGCTTCGTCGAGGAGATGCCGGGGTGCGGTGAACTCGTCGGAGTTGTGCAGGCCACCGGAGAGGTATGCGATCCCTCCCCCTTCTCCCGTTATTGTTCCTTGGAGAATAATGATGGAAATGCATGAGAAATCGTAGAGAAATGCATGTTAAATTGTAGAAAAATCATGAAATAAATGGGAATATGATGTATGGCATGAGAATGTAGAGATCATGCGGTTAGGATTGATGTTTGTGGGAAAAATGTGATTTTGGGGTTGAAGGCTACAGTAGCCGTTCTTGAGCCCCTTCCCCTTGTGATTTTAGTTTGAACTGTGTGGTTGATGGAATCATGAATGGTTTGAGGGGTTATGAAGTAGACTTGAGGGTTTACACCCCATGATTTTATGGAAATTGTTGGTGAATGTTTGGGTGGTCTGATCGGTACTCCCACTTGGGATGACTTTTCACTACCAGGAAAGGGGTGTGCTCTGTTAGCGAGGAATTCGGTATGCTAAAATCCTAGCAGATTAAGCCAGAAATCAAGGATCGGTAGACCGAAATTTCATGGTCGACCAAAATAAGGGGTTTCAGCATACCAAAAATTTTTGGTATACCGAAACAGGGAATTTCGGAATACCGAATTGAAAATTCGGTATGCCGTTATTGCCCTGAACTTAGGATGTTAAAATGTGAATTTTAATGAATGTTAAATGGTTTTAATGGTATGGTGGGTTTATATGAATGATGTTTCCCTATGTAATGACATGGAGGCATGTGGAACCCCAAACAAATGGATTTGGGTGTGGTTATGGATTTTAGACCCTATTAATGAATGAAAAAGATGGTTTTATGTGGTTTTAGGCATGAGACACAATTTATAACTTTAAGCATGGTTTTCATGGCTTGAGTTGGGACTCCAGTGGAGGATCAAGTGTTGCAAGGAAATAGAGTACTGCAATGAGAAGAATGGAATGAAATGAAAAATGGTTTTGAAATGGAACACTGATAATGTGGTTGTCGAGCTCATAGCGGTGTAGGCTGAGCCTGAATTTTCATACCTAGTTGTTCAGGTCATCGACAGTGTAGGTTGAGCCTGGGTCGTTGTACCTAGTTGTTCGGGTCATTGAGCTCATAGCGGTGTAGGCTGAGCCTGGGCTTTTGAGCCTAGTTGTTCGGGTCACCGGCGGTGTAGGCTAAGCCTGGGTCATTGGACCTAGTTGTTCGGGTCACCGACTGGGACGTCAGACAGAGACGTATCCCCATGCACTTATGAAAATGAAATTGAGGCTGGTTGATCGGGGCGGTGACATCCCGCATGGGGAATTTCTTCACGGTAGTGCAGGAAGGTAGGGGAAGGATGTCCTCGCCTACTGCTTCTGTGTTAGTTACCCCTGATCAAGGTAACAACAGTAAAGAAAAGTTGAAATGAATAAAGAAAGAGAAATGTGATTTGGTCAGGATTGGACTGATGAAATGGTTCTAAAATCCTGAAACGAAATGATGATGTTTTAACTAGTTTCCAGCTAGTGTTTATGATTTGGTTTTGATCCCAATGGGGCATTGTGTTTTAGGCTGGATCTGGTTAGAAATGTGAATTTGAAAGTGTATTTTGGGAAGAAATCCCAAATATTGAAAAGGGAAATGTTTTGGAAAATGAATTCCAAAAGGTCTTTGGAAGAAATGTAAAGGATTGTTTTGAAAGAAAAAAAGTGGTTTTGGAATGAATTTCCAAATGTTTTGAGAAAAGAAAAGGAAACATGGCTTTTGAAAAAGCATGGATTGGGATTGAATTCCCAAGTGATTGTTTAATAAAGAAAAGATGATTTCCAAAAAGAGAAAACCAAGTTTTGAAAAAATGATAAAAATGAGATTTATGGTTTTGCCGAGGTTTTGTGGTTTGTATGATTTGGGGTGCGTACTGAGTGACTTTGATGTCACTCATGCGTGCTATTTGGTTTTCAAGTGCATACCGCGTGCAGCCGAGTTCCGATGCAGGAGTTGGAGCTTCTAGCCGCACATTGTGATCTTGAATGTGAGCCTTAGTTACAGTTATTTGATGTTTCTGTAATTAGTGTAATTATGCTTGATATTGTGTTATGTTAGCGTGCCCAGGATCGGGGCATTACAGAGTGGTATTAGAGCTAAGGTTACACCTTGTGCACCGGCTTGGTGATGTCCGGTCTAGTGGCTCCCTAGGACTGCACAATAGAGGGTCGTGCACCTGAATTTTTGGATTGTTGTGTTTTGTGGTACTGGTAAGAAGATGTCTCGCTGAGGTCGTTGTCGTGGCAAGACCCCTGTATCTGACTCCGAGACGGGAGAGGGTAGTGCATGGAGGGGGATGAGACGGGAATTTGGTGAGATGATGCAGGGTTTCACCCAGTCCTTTGGCAGCAGCAGCAAGGATGAGGCGAAGGGAGACCCGTGGATCAAGCAGTTCCACCAGCTTGGCGCGCCGGCCTTTGATGGGTGCGGCACTCTTGAGGAGTGTGAGGCTTGGTTCTTGGAAGTGGAAAAGATCCTTGAGGGGATTGAGTGTCCAGCAGAGAAGTGGGTCCGAATCGCAGCTTTTCAGCTCAAGGGTGCTGTAGATCAGTGGTGGAGGACTGCATGCCGCACCAAATTCCCGAACGCGGACCTGCTGATGATCTCTTGGGATGAGTTCCGAGGGGTGTTCTATGAGAGGTTTTTCCCTGAGCATGAGAGGGATAAGTTGGACAGAGAATTCAGGAACCTGAAGCGGGGTTGCTTGTCTGTAGCTGAGTATGAGTCGTCCTTCCTTCGACTAGAGTAGTTCTCTTAGACTGCAGTTTCTGAGAAGAACAGAGTCAAGAGATTTGCAGAGGGACTGAATCCTGTGCTGAGATCCAGAGTAATTGGCTTAAGATGCCAGACTTTAGTGGAGGTTGTTGAGCTTGCCAGCCGCTATGAGGATGATCGTAGGCTGTTTCAGGAGGAGTATCCCAAGAAGGAAAAGGGGAGAAAGTCTATCTCTCAACCTTCTGTCTCTTGACCTTCCGTTGCTCGACCGTCAGTGACTGGAGCGCCAAGTTCTAGGAGTTTTCGCAGCTTTGGGAAGTAGCGGAAGCAACGGCCTACGTCGGGTAAAGAAGAGAGTATGGGTTTCAGCCATACTGGGTCTAGCAGTGGCTCATAGATGGGACCGTGCCATGTCTATGGAAAGATGGGCCATGTAGCGGCGCAATGTTGGCAAAGGCAGAGGAATTTGGACAGAGTAGTCTGCTACAACTGTGGGAAGTCCGGACATTACCAGAAGGACTGTCCTAGTCAGCCAAATCCAGTGGGTAATGCGCCACGTCAGCCTACCAAGGGGAGAGTGTTCTCCATTGCTGCCCCAGATGTTAGTCCATCTGGAGATGTGGTGGGAGGTGAGAATTAGCACAACTAAGTTTGATAAGTCCTGTCCTGTAATAATAGATCCTATGTGTAATTGACACTATTTCTCAATATGATTATGGTTATGGTGTGTTAATTATAGGATATTTCCTTGTGGCTGATCGGATGGCCCGAGTCTTGTTCGACTCCGGGAGTTCATTTTCTTTTGTCTCCGAGCCGTTTGCTTTTGAGATCGGGACTAGGCCAGTTAGGTTGGCATTCCACCTAGATATGGTCACTCCATTGGGAGAACATAGTCTAGCGTGGAGGTATTTGAGATCAGTTGATATTCAGCTAGGGGACAGGAGTTTTCATGCCAGCTTGATCCTGATGGATATGCAGGATTATGATGTTATCCTGGGGATGGATTGGCTGGCGTAGCATTCAGCTGTGATAGATTGTGCCAAGAGGAGAATTCTGGCAGTGTGTCCAGGTCAAGGCTGGTGTATGGTACTGTGTGCCAAACCGGGTGAGCCAAGGAAAGTTTTTTTGCTCTCAAGGCCTATCATCATCTGGCGAGAGGCAGTGTGGGCTATTTGGCCTGTGTGACAATTTCTACTTCGCCTGTGGTCAAGATTCAGGACATGCCAGTGGTGAGGGAATATCCCGATATTTTTCCAAAGGAATTACCTAGAATGCCACCGCACAGGGAAGTGGAGTTTGCGATTGATTTGGTGCCAGGATCAGGTCCTATTTCTAAGGCTCCGTACAAGATGACACCTGCTGAGCTAAGGGAGCTCCAGAATCAGCTGCAAGAACTGATGGATAAGGGATTCATTCGTCCCAGTGTTTCACCTTGGGGAGCACCGGTTCTGTTTGTGAAGAAGAAGGATGGTTCACTTCGGCTTTGTATAGATTAC
>JAMKQA010056746.1:0-16538 GCA_024699735.1 Posidonia australis | reverse complement strand
TTTTTCATGCATTTATCATGCCTTTTCCACACATTAGCCCTACTGTAGCATGCTGCAACAGGGAACAGGGACAGAGAGAAGGGGCGGGACGCGTACCTGGCCAGCTCCCCACGCGCGAAGCCGCAGCAGCCTCCCGCACGCACTGCCTCCCGCACGCACTGCCTCCCTCAGCCGCGCGAACCCGCACTGCCTCCGCACGCACTGCCACCCGCACGCGCTGCCTCCCGCAGCACCCGCACTACCGCACACTCCCCTGCTCCTCCTCAGCCGTGCGAACCCACTACGCACAGCCTCCCGCACGCAGCCGCGTGAACCTGCAGCACCCGCACTGCCTCCGCACGCAGCCGCACGAACCCGCAGCACCCGCACTGCCTCCGCACGCTGCCGCGCGAACCTGCAGCACCCGCACTGCCTCCGCACGCAGCCGCACGAACCCGCAGCACCCGCACTGCCTCCGCACGCAGCCGCGCGAACCCGCAGCACCCGCACTGCACCGCACACTCCCCTGCTCCTCCTCAGCCGTGCGAACCCACTGCGCACAGCCTCCCGCACACTCCCCTGCTCCTCCTGCCTCTCCCCCGGCCGAGCACCTCCCTAAATAGCCCTCCGCAAACAGCTGCCTCCAGGAATCCCGCCGGCTCTTCCCCAGCTACGGAGGGGACGGATCAGCAGAGGGTTCACGGGCGTGGAAGAGAGGGCTCACGGGCCAAATAGATGCCCCGCACCCAGGGAAGAGAAAATGGGCTTTTGACTCAGTCAAAGCCCAAGCCCAAGTGGGTCCCATAGCAGGACCGACCCACTGGCGACAGAAAACACACCACAAGGGAGAAACCAAGGCACAGAACAAAGAGAAGCAACCACTACCAACACACAACTGGATTTACCATTAATAAACCATGCACAGATAATCACAAGAAATTCCATGGTTTAAAAAAAATAAATGGAAAAATCCAGGCACAGATGTTACAACAACACTATTTTGTTTTTAACTAAACCATGAAACTAAGGACTGTCCTATCAATTGGCAAGTGCCACTAGTATTTTTCTATATGTTCTACATCCAACATAATCGACATCACTATATCCTAATAGTTCTGAGCTAGAGTTTTTGGGATAATATAACCCATAATCAATTGATCCTTGTAGATATCTTAGGATCCTTTTAACAGACTTCAGGTGTGATTCCATAAGTGAAGCTTGAAATCTTGCACACAAGCATATACTAAACATTATGTCTAGTCTACTAGCTGTTAAGTATAAAAGAGATCAAATCATTCTTCTATATAGTTTTTAATCTACTTTTTGACCATTCTCGTCCTTTTCCAACTTAGTGGAGGTGCTTATAGGTGTCTTAGCTATTTTGCTATGATCCATACCAAATTTCTTTAATAATTCCTTAGTGTATTTTTCATGGTTTAGAAATATTCCTTCTTTATTTTGTTTTATATGTAAACCTAGAAAGAAAGTCAATTCTCCCATCATACTCATTTCAAATTCTTTTTGTATAATCATTGAAAAATCTTTGCATAGATTTTCATTTGTCGATCCAAAAATGATATCATCAACATATACTTGGATAATTAAAATGTCATTATCTAACTTCTTTACGAACAAGGTAGAGTCAACAGCACCAATCGAAAAGTCTTAATCAAGTAAAAATTTCCTTAATCTTTCATACCAAGCCCTAGGTGCTTACTTTAGTCCATATAGTGCTTTATTTTATTTGTAAACATGATTCCAATAAAATTCATCTTGAAAACTAGGGGGTTGTTTGACATATACTTCTTATTCAATAATTCCATTTAGAAATGCACTTTTCACATCCATTTGAAACAGCTTAAACCCTAGATGACTAGTATATGCTAATAACATTCTAATTGACTCTAATCTAGCTACAGGAGCATAGGTTTCATCGAAATTGATGCCTTCCTCTTGATTATAACCTTGAGCTACTAGCCTAGTCTTATTTCTAACTACATTCCCAGATTCATCTAGTTTTTTTCTAAAAATCCATTTTGTTCCAATGACTTGTTGTTTTTCAAGTTTTGAAACCAAATTCCATACATTATTTCTTTCAAATTGATTTAGTTCTTCATGTATTGCATTTACCCAATATTCATCATCTCAAGCTTCAGTTACATTTTTGGACTCTATAGATGAAACAAAGGCATAAGTGCCACATTCATTTTCAAGTTTAGATCTAGTCATAATCCCCTTGGAAACCTCACTAATGACGAGTTCTTTAGGGTGACTAGGCATATATTGCCATGATTTAGGATTTTCTTTAGGTTCTTCTGTAGTTTGATTTGTTTGATCATTATTTGTGTTATTATAATTAAATTTTGGTTCTTCTTCTACATTAATTATTTTAATTGGATTTTCATCAAAATCTACATGCATGGATTCTTATATAGTTAATGTTCTTTTATTATAAATTCTATATGCCTTGCTACTTGTAGAGTATCCTACAAGAATACCATCATCAAATTTAGAGTCAAATTTATCCAAATTATCTTTAGTATTAAGAATAAAACATTTGCAACCAAAAACCTTGAAATAAGAAATTCTTGGAACTTTTTCAAACCACAACTTAAAGGGAGTTTTGTTTAAAATAGGTCTTTGAGATATGTGATTTAAAATGTAACAAGTGGTGTTTAGGACTTCGGCCCAAAAGTACTTTGGTAAATTATTTTCACAAAACATGGTCCTTGTCATTTCTTGTAAAGTTCTATTTTTCCTCTCAACTACTCCATTTTGTGAGGGAGCTATAGGAAACGAAAATCATGTATAAAACCATTTTCTTCACAAAATATTTCAAAATTTTCATTTTCAAATTCCCCGCCATGATCACTTCTAATTCTAATTATTTTCAATTATTTCTCATTTTTTATTTTCTTGCAAAATTTTCGAAATTCAGAAAATGTATCATTTTTGTTTGCTAAAAATAAAATCCAAGTGAATCTCGAAAAATCATCTACTAATACAAATGCATATCTTTTCCCACCAAAACTTAATGTCCTACTAGGCCAAATAAATCCATGTGGATGAGTTCAAATGGTTTAGTAGTGGAAATACAATCTTTTGCCTTAAATGAGGTTTAAGACTGTTTTCCAAATTGACAACCATCACATATGTCTTTTTGAAAATCTAATTTTGGTAGACCAACAATACTTTCATTTTTAGAAATTTTGGATAATTAACTCATGCTATCATGACCAAGGCGTCTATGCCAAAGCCATTTATCATCATCTGTAAATGCAAGGCATAACTTAGATTCATAAGATACATTTACTTTATATACGTTATTTTTCCTAAATCCAACAAATAATATTGTACTAGTAGTAGAATCAATTATGAGACATTCCTTTTTGTCAAAGATAATTTTATATCCTTTATCATATAATTGACTAATACTTAGGAGATTGTGTTTTAATCCATCTACAAGCAAGACATTTTCAATAGAAGGGTTATCAGAATTACGGACATGACCGGTTCCGACAATTTTCCCTTTTGCATTGTCTCCAAATGTTACCGATCCATCTTCCTTGGCAGTATATGAGCATAGTAGATCAATTTCTCCGGTCATATGCCTTGAATATCCACTATCAAGGATCCATTTAGATTTCATCCTGTATTACAAGAAGGAAGAGATGACTTTGGTGCCCACATCATTTTGGGTCTAGGTTTGTTAGTTTTCGAATCCAATAATTTCCTTTTGGGGTCCTCCTTTTTTTCACCACAAAAACATACTTTTCATTTGAAATTGCTCTTACAAAACCATTTTCATATGGAATTTCTTGAAACTTAGAAAAGCCAATTCCATATTTATTTAAGAATGGTTTTTGGCAAGAGAGGATTTTATCTAAGTTCTCCTTTCCCATGGTGAATTTTGTAATGGTTGTTAGTAAATCATTGCTTTTATCTTTTAATGCTGTGATGTCATTTTCTAGCTTCTTAATTTTATATTTCATGTGATCAATTTCCATATTTAGTTCAATATTTTTATTTTCTAGTTTTTGATTCTCATCTAGAAGTATCTTTCCTTCATTTATTAATGATTCATTTTGACTTGTGAGTGATGTGATAGTCTGATTTGATTCTTTGTATTTAGATTTCAAAATCTTGTATTTTTGGTATAGTTCATTGAATCCTTCAATTAGTTCATCCATGGAACAATCTTCATTAGCTTGGGATAAGTCATATGCTTCCTCTAAAGCCATAAAGCACATGTTTGCTCTTTCCCCATCTGAAGAAGAGTCTTCGTCTGAGGATGAGTCACTTTCATCCCAAGTTGCGTGAAGAGCCTTCTTTTTATTCTTTTTATCCTTTTTAAATGTTCTAGTTTTAAGTAAAGGACAATCTTTTTTAATATGTCCAGGTTTATTACATTAGAAGCAAAGGGGTGTTTCAGTAATGTTCCTTTTCTTTTAAAATTTTCCTCTTTTATAGACTTTTAAAATTTTCTAGTTAGCATAGCCATATCTTCATCTTCTTCACTATCAGATTCTTCTGAATCAGTGGTGGTTTTTAAGGCTATTGATTTTTTGTCAAGTGATTTCTCATTTTCTTTTTCTTTCATTTGAACTTCATAAGATGTGAGGTTACCAATTAGATCCTAAAGGGAGTAGTTAGAGAGATCCTTAGCCTCCTCAATGGTGGTGGTTTTATTTTACCAATTGGGAGTAAGAGACCTAAGGATTTTCCTTACAAGCTCACTTTGAGAGAATTCCTTACATAGAGATTGTAGGGTATTGATTATTTCATTGAATCTAGTGAATATTTCTCCAATGGTTTCTTTTTGTTCCATTTTGAACAATTCATATTTGTGTACTAACATGTTTATTTTAGTTTCTTTTACTTGATTGGTTCAATCATGGGTGACTTGTAAGACATGCCATGCTTCATAAGAGGATTTACAATTTGAAATTTTATTGAATTGTTCTTGATTTACCGCACAAAACAAAATATTCAGTCCTTTTGCATCTAATTAAGCTAAGTTTTTTCTTCATTGCTGCATTCTCTATAAGATTTGGAACTCAAGGTGAATCCATTTACAACTATATTCCATAATTCAAAATTAATAGATTTTAGATAGATTATCATTCTACACTTTCAATAGTTATAATTTACTCCATCAAAAAAGGGAGGCCGATTTATGCTTTGACCTTCTACAATGTTATGGAATGAAGATGAAGCCATCTAGTAGACGATTAGCCTATATCTAGATAACCTACTCTGATACCAAATGTAGGATACTTAGGCTTCTCTAGAGGAGGGTGAATAGAGAATTATTAAGTTTTAGTTCAATTTTAATTTTCTTTAGGCAAATTATAAAAAAAGGAAGAAGTAATCACACAATGAAGATAAACAACAATAGAAAGTGCTCAATGATTTATAGTGGTTCAGCCAACCCTAGCCTAGTCCACTCCTCAAGTTCCCCACTTGAGATTTTACTTAATATCAAAAGTTTACAAGTAACAATTACCTTACTTTGCCACAACCGACGATCCCTTCTTCCACCTAGAGAAAAACTCAACTCAACTTGATTACAATAGTAGCTTTTACAATACTCTTATGATCTCCCAACACTTGCCAAGCTTGATGCAATGAGAAAGGAAGCTTAAAATGGCTAAGGAGGATGCAAAGATGGAATTTTAGCTCATGACTCGCAACACTAGTAGTATGATAGCTTTGAATGCTTTTTTTTATACCCTGTAAGGTGTCATTAGACCACGATTTATAATGTTAAGCTTAGCTCTAAGTGTGTCTAACGACTAGAAAATCATTTGCCAATTGATAGATGATTCGGTACGTCAAAATTCTTCGGTCGACCGAAATCTGCAACGGTCGAGCAATTCGGTATGTTGGATAAATTCGGTTGATCAAAAACTATTTTAGCACCGCCCGTTCAAATACAGTTGCTTGTTAACCCTAATTTTATATTTATCTATATTTTTTGGTATGCCGAAGGAATTCAGTATGCCGTTTTAGGACTCAGCTCAATAATTTTTCTTCAATGTTTTTAAGGATATTCTATCAGGTATTCCTATTTTTCTAGGATGATGACTTATGACGGGGGATTATTACATTCCTAGAAATTACATCATGAAAAGATAAAGAATTACATCAATTTATGTGATACAATGGGAATGACAATTTTGCCCCTTGAGTCCTTTCGCCTTTCTTCATATCTTCTAGTTCTTTTTCTTTAAAGTTTGCCTTGTGCCTTGTATGGCTTGTCTTGTATGCCGTGTCTTGTTTCTTCATGTCTGTCCTTGAGAGCATTCTTACACGATTGAAAATATTTATAAAGTCCATATTGTTATCATCAAAATAAATAGATAATATCATTTTTCAATAGGATTCACTATCATTAATACATGCTTAAAACATCAATAATGTATTTCAATCAAATCCATACCAAAATCTTAGGCATTCAGCATAGGGTCCTGATTCGGTATTGTGGATGCGGATTTGGGGGTGATGTTGGTGTAGATGTTGTCGTGTCCACTCACATCAACACCTTTTGTTGTGATTGCCACTTGCCCTTTGCTTTCGCTGATTGACAAGACACCTTATGGGAGTTATTGCGATAGATGGTGGTGTGGCCCGATTCACTAGATTGAGGACAAGATATCATCCAACGGCTTCCTCACACTACGTAATATCATTCCCTTCAACACAAATAAGAAGACAAACAAGAAATCTGGATTAGATCGGGTGAAGTAAACAATACTAGAACGAGAAACAAATAATGTAAATAAAAAGCCCTAATAATAACCGAGGGTTGTCCCTTCATGCATATGCCATGGGCTATAATATGAATTCAATGGATAATATGAAAAAGAAAGAAATGCAATAAGTTAGAGGATATGCCCTTCACCCTCGTACGCTATGGAGTGGATGGAGGAAGTGGAGGCTACGGATGGAGCTCCGGATGTGAGCATAGGCTTGGATTGAAAGGATCTCTAGGAATCTAGGATTCTGACATGATTTCGATTGGACTTTTCCAGGAATTGATCTCTCTAATCAACTTCTCTCTGAATTTGAAAAGCCTCCCAAAACATAGAGCTAGGGGGTATCTATAGAAGTTAGGACGTCAAATCTTGCTGAAAACAACTGGAGGAAAAAATCTAGATATCGAATCAAATTTGAAAAATGGATATTTTGAATTTGTCACCAGTGGCTTCAGTGACATATCTAGATATGTCACCACAGGGCCAATGATAGCCTAACAGATTCTATTTTTCGATATGGAAAAATAGATGAAAATATATTTTACAAACTAGTCGCTACTCTTTGTGGCAATAAGCTCTAAATATCTCTATGTTTAAAAATAAAATCCAAAACTAATCAAGCAAATATTTGGTAACAGAATGCGACTCGTTTTGTAATTTTCAAATCCTCTCGAAATTGCTAGAATATTCTAGAAAACATTTGAATTCAAAATCAAATTTTAAATCCAAATTCAAACTTGAAAGATAAAATCCCCAATAATTACGAGAATTATGTTAAATATATCTATAACAAATTCCAATCTTGTAACTAAATAAATATTTGGAAATTAAGCACATGTTGAAATTATCTTTTCAAATTATAAATAATTCTGACATTAAAAAAAGTCATAGTTAATATCATATCTCGTTTTAAATCATGATAAAAATATATGATATTAATCTTAACGTCACCCATTTTTCTAGAAATTTCAGGAATATTCTAGAATTGATAACGATTTATATGGCATTAAATAATTATTAAAGCACACAGAAAATCCTAGAAATTATAATAATTATGGGAAAAATCATGATAATATTTATAAATGTCCCATATATTATATTAAAGCCTAGGATAACATATTATCTTAAAAAGAATTCTAGGATTCTCGTCGCCTATTATTGTGGCGACGAGTCTAGTAGCTTGTCTGACTAGCAACTAGTCCTATCGCTTGTCACATAGGCAACATCCTAGTCTTTTTGCGTTCTATCCCCTATCTTTTATGTTAAATCCACAGAAACTCCTTAAAAGTCCAGACAATACTCATAAATCACATGAAATCATAAAAAACATTTTCTTTAAGCTTAGAGTACTCAAATCTACCACCAATTTGAGTAAGACGAGAACGTTAGCTCTGCCACAACTAGGGACTCACACCAAAAACGTTCAAGGGACTCAAGCCCACCTCCAGCTTGAGTGGGTTAGCTCTACCACAGCTAACAACCTTGAACCACATAAAATCAAGAATGTCTTTAAGAAAAATCATGAAGCTTCTGGAAAATATGTCAGAGATCTTCAGTCTTGTGATCTGGGATGCCTCAACGGTTCCTATCCTAGGCAACTCTAAGAAATACGAAAATGGGATATCTATAGGTAAGTCGGAATCATCTAGTATGCCGAAATCATCCCAGAACAAAACATCAACTAAGGGACTTGTTCAGTATGCCAGCATCATTCGGTATACCGTTTTTCCCTGATTCGGTGTACTGGTCCATTTTAGTATGTCGAAATCGGTTTAGAATTCCCTTTCTGGGTTCTGCATCGGCATACTAGAACACTTCTATATGCCAAAATCCCCTGATTCGGCATGCTAAAGCATTTTAGCATGCCAATTCAGGCGATTTTTCCCTTTCTCAACCGTAACCACACACAACGTTTATCGGAGTTTGGGCCTCCGATGGACCCATCTCTGGTGAACCAAAAAATCCCAAAAAACCTCCAAAGGTAGTGCTCTAAGCCAACAACCATTTGGGACAACTTTCATCAAAACCAGCATGTATATAGCGAGAAATCAAATCTTAAAGCCACTATACTTGAAATCCACATTGTAGCACAATCTCCAAAAATCAATGAAAAACTACCAAAAATCCACAAAAATCGCATGATCACATCATATACATGCAATCCACAACATCTCTAGCATTTCCATAATTTTTCCATGATTTTATCACATTATAATCATGTTTTTATGCATTAAACCTAAGGCACAAAAGAAGAGGGAAGAAGGGCTGCATACCTCTTCGGCACTCTGGCAACTCCAAGCCCCTCACGACGCACCTCTGATGAGCCTCTAGCCTTCCTTGACCTCCAGCAAGGTAGCCTCCATCGACGCACAACACCTCTTTCTCTATAGAACTCTCCTTTCACTCTCGGCATCGGCTCTTCACTCGATCATTCCGTACCTCCCCTCCTTGCGCCACCTCCTCTTATCCTCTCTGCCCTCCTTCTCTTCCGCCCTAGTTACCCTAGAATCGCACTGGTCCACCAGCCACTGCCATGAGGAGGCAAGATGAGCAGGACTCATGCGTAGGGATCACGAGAAAGAGGAACAAGGGGGCTCGCATGATTGGGTGAAACGAGTGAGAGGGAAAGAAGGAAAAAGCGGCATGTGAAGGCACTGTGCCAAAATTGACCGATCCAAGTGAGTCCCACATGCACACACCCACACATAGGAGCACAGAGAGCTAGAAACCACACAATTAGGGAAACAATCCCCACCAAGCCATATAGAGAGAGAAAAAGCCACAAGCAAACATTAAAATATCTAATTATCCATTAATAACCCATATCCAAAATAGTACAATAATTCCATGGTTTTACATTAATTGGATAATCGAGCCTAGATGTTACAGTCCTAGTAAAAGAATTTTACTTAGGAAAAGAATTTATGCTTATCCTATTTGGACCAGTGTGTAGGGGTGGCACCAGTTACCAAGTAATTTACCATGTTTGCAAACCAAGGTTCAAAATTAATTTCCAATAACTACTCATCTGGGAAACTATCATTGACTAGAGGGTCTTTGGATGGTTTACAATTCAAACGAGACAAATGATTAGCTACTACAGTCTCACAACCTTTCTTGTCCCTAATCTCAAGATCAAATTCCTGAAGTAGAAGGATCCACCTAAATAATCGAGCTTTGGCATCTTTTTTGGCTAATAGGTGTTTTAGGACTACATGGTCAGTGTAGATGATGATGTGGGCTCTTATCAAGTAAGATCTAAACTTCTCTAAGGCATAAATGATAGCCAAAAATTCTTTTACAGTGGTGGAATAATTCAGTTGTGCATCATTTAATGTCTTACTTGTATAGTAGATAACATGTGGCAATTTGTCAATCCTTTGTCCTACAATAGCACCAATTGTATAGTCAAATGCATCACACATGAGCTCAAAAGGTTGGGTCCAATCAGGTGAGTGAATGATAGGAGTAGTAGTCAACTCCTTGAGATACTCAAATGCCTTAAGGCATTTATGGGTGAAGTCAAAAAGGACATCCTTAGACCATAAATTGGTTAATGGCCTAGCAACCTTGCTAAAGTCCTTAATAAATCTCTTATAAAACCATGCATGACCTAGAAAAGCTTTAATGTCCTTAACTATTGTTGGTGGAGGAAGATTGGCAATGGGGTCCACTTTGGCCCAATCCACTTCTATGTCTTTTTTTGAGATGACATGGCCCGAAATAATGCCTTGTTGAACCAAGAAATGACAATTTTCCCAATTGAGTGTCAAGTTCTTTTCTCTGCATCTTTTTAAAACCAACTCAAGATGATGGTGGCATTCAAAAGATGTAGAACCAAAATGGAGAAATCATCCATGAAAATTTCCAAAAATATGTCCACCATATCAGAGAAGTTGTCCACCATATCAGAGAAGTTGCCCACCATACATCTTTGGCAAGTGGCTAGGGCATTGCATAACCCAAAGGACATGCAACGATAAGCAAAGGTCCCAAAAGGACAAGTAAATGTGGTCTTCTTTTAAGGGCTATAGGAATTTGGTTATCGCTGGAATAACCATCAAGGAAATGGTAATACTCATGTCTGGCCAATTGCTCTAACATTTGGTCAATGAATGGCAAAGGAAAATGGTCTTTCCTAGTTGCCGCATTACGTTTCCTATAATCAATGCATACTCGCAAACCAATTTGTATGTAGGTAGGGACAAGTTCATAGCATCATTCTAGATCATAGTAATTTCAAATTTCTTTTGAACTACTTGGACAAGTCTAACCTAGGAGCTATCAAAGATGGGATAAATGATCTCATTGTCAAGACACTTCAGTATATCTTTCCTAACCACTTCTTTCATAATCAGGTTTAACTATCCTTGTGAGTCTATAGAAGGTTGGGCCGCATTAATCTAGTGAATCCTATGTTGCACAATTGTTGGACTTATTCCCTTGATGTCAGCCATGGTCCAACGTATGGCTTCCTTATTTTCTCTAAGGACGACCAATAATTCTTCTTCTTACTACCAAGACAAGTTGTCTACAATGATGACAAGAAGGGTCTGGTTTTCTCCTAGATATGCATATTTGAGGTTTTCTAGAAGAGATTTAAGCTCTAGTGTAGATGGTTCCTCAATGGATGGCTTCCTCAATGGATGGCTTCCTCAATGGATGGCTTAGGAATTGGTCTAAGCTCAGTCATGATAGGCTCTAAGGGAGATTTGTACCAAGTATTGGGCTTCAGAATTCTACCTTCGGTTGTATCATCGATTTTATCCATAACCATCAATTCTTCTTCAAATATTTTTTTAAATTCTTGATCGAAATACCCTAGGTCAAAATCAACTTTCTCCTCTGATAAATCATCCTCCTCTAACAAATCATCAATCATGTTGACCTCAAATACTTCATCTGGTTCCTAACTTGACTTTTTCTCCAAATTAAAGATGTTCAATGAAATGATTAGAACTCCATAATTCAATCTCATTGAACCATTTCGACAATTGATCAATACATTAGAAGTAGTCAAAAATGGTCGACCAAGGATAACTAGAATTTGACCCTTAAGGTTGGTCAAGGGTTGAATCTCTAAGATTACAAAATCCACAAGATAGACAAAGTCTCTCACCTTGATCAAAACATCCTCAACAATCCCCTTTGGTGTTCTAAATGATCTATCAGCCAACTACACAATCACTCTTGTTGGCTTCATCTCTCCTAATCCTAATTGCTTATATAGTAAATATGACAATACATTGATCCCTACTCCTAAATCAAGAAAGGCTCTCTCAAATTTTGTGTTACCTCTAACACATGACATTGTAGGACTCCCTGCATCCTTATATTTCATAGGTAGCTAATTTGTTAAGATGGAGCTAACGTTGGCTACTAATAAAGCTTTCTAAGGCACTTTTGTGGGTCTTTTTCTAGTGCATAAGTCCTTAAGGTATTTTGTATATGTAGGGACTTGTTGGATTGCATCTAGAAGGAGAATATTCACCTTTACTTGCCTTAAAATTTCTAGAATTTTTTCCATTTGGGCAAATTCCTTTTTATTTTTGAACCTATTAGGAAATGGATCAATGAGTTTTTTGATAGGCTCAATAGGTGATTTAAAGGAAGGCCCAAGGCAGTTACTGGGCTCTTTAGAATCCTTAGGCTCCTCAGATTGTCCTGAGTGGATAGGTGAAATTGAGTTAGAAGATGAGTTCTTCTGAGACTGAATGACATGATTAGGCATGATGATGTGATTATCAACTTGTTTCCTAGATATCAATGATATGACAGCGTTGTCCTAGTTAATCTGATCATCTTGGACCACATGAACATGTTGTGAATTAGTATTTTGACCCCTAGGAATGGGTATAAGTTGATTGGGTAGGGTTCCCTTTTCTCTTTCTCCTACCAACGTAGTTGACTCAACTACATCTCAATCCGTGCTATGGCTTGTGTGTTGGCAATTATGTTGGTATTGGTTTGGGAATTGGCCTTAAGGAGGGTCTCCACACCTTTCTCAAGGGTACTTAGTCTTCTTTCATAATCATGGAATCTTGGAGGGGGAAGACTGTGTTGTGGTCCTACATGAAGACCCTATTAGACCGGTTGGTTGGGCCTAAAATGATTTGAATGCTATAGTGGGCCTTGGGAGAAGGAAAAATGATTACCTCCTTGGTGAGGTTGCTAGTTCGAAGAGTAGTTTGGATGGTTTCTCCATCTTAGATTGTATATGGGGGCATATGGGTCATTCTTGGGTCTAGCAAAAGTGGCATTAACTTGTTCTAGGCCAAAATCATGTTGGCCCATGAATGAAGGACATTCTTCCATCACATGACCCATCATGTGAAATCCTTTGCACCTAGGAACCTGGTTGGATTTTTGATTTACTTGAACTTTCTCTTTCATTTCCAAAGCTTCTAGCCTACAAGCTAGCATGTTAACCATAGCATCGGTGGCTATGGAAGATTCTATAGAATGGATGCTACTTTCGAGGATGTGGGTTTATCAATTAATTGATCATTTGTGCTTTCCCACTGCATTGTTTTCTCTACTAATTCTTCTAGAAATTCCCATGCTTTATTCTCAATTTTCTTCATGAATTCTCCTTGACACATGGATTCAATCATGGTCCTAGTTGAGATGTCTAAATCCTCATAGATGATTTGACATAGTCTCCATTTCTCTACAACATGATGTGGACATTGAGCTAAGAGATCCTTTGTAGACACCCAAATTTTGTAGTCAGCTCGCAGTTAGCTTCCCTGGCATGAACATGCTCTGAACAGCTGGTCGATGCAACCACACTCCCACCCAAACACCCTAATTAAGCTTACGTACATTCTGTAAACCCAAAACCTAGCCAAGACCCACATTTCAAGCCCCATTGTGTCCTAGATGAGAAGTGGAATGGGCCTTTAATCCATGCAAAGAGTCTAACTTAAAAGGGCTACGTCCTAATAGCATGGGTGAGGACCACAAGTGAGGTGCACGGTTACCCTGGGTCAGTAGCAGCAAGTGAGGGATTGAGTTTCCCTTTTCACCAAAAGGACACTGGATCCTCGTCTCTCATTAGCCTGCATGGATCTATGGGTATACCACGTCTCATTTGGACAATGAAACCCCTATGTCAGATTAAATCCCAGCCATGCCATCTTAATGAAATCCAAGCCGACAGATGGGAGCAAGTAGAGATCAACAGCTTGTGTTAAAATCACCCTCTATAAACTCGACTCTCACCTCTGACGAGAGACACTCTTGGCCTCTACTCGCTCTCTCCCACTACTTGCATATCCCATTAGCTCCCGACATCCTCATCCAATCTCCAGAATCATCCACAACCCTCCTTTCTCCTCCACCAATCCCACCTTCACCATTGGAACTCCACCTAAACCAGCCATTAACCAGAGCCATCCCAAGCCTCTCCAACTATCACATTGCCTCTAATCCTCCACAAGAGACACTCCCCTTCACACCTAGACCCCGATGACTACCACCTTAACCGTCGTTTGTCGAGCCAAATCTCGTCGCTGGAGTTGTAACCCAGTCGCGTCGGAACACCACCTTCTAGAGCATGTCAAGTATTCCCTACGTTCCTCGTCACTTTACAACATACCAACATGGTTTAGTAGCCTTTTCTTCTTGGTTTCGTTCTATTGATTGGCTCCCATGCATAGCATGCTGCCAGCGAACAACCATTGACCCGTGTGAGGCCAATGATGTAACAACCCCTAAGTTGCTACGACTCAACCTAACTACACAATATCTTTTTTTTCTTTTTATTACAATTAAAATTATGCTAATTGTGCAATTTAAGTACACTCAATAGAAATAAACCTAATAAACAGTAGAAATAAAACTAAACTAAACACTCACTAGAATCTCTGATGTGTGGTAGCGTGACTCATCCTATTTGTACTAGCATTCAACAACTCCAACTCCTGCACCTACCAAATAGAAATCAAAAGCACACATGAGTAACCACTCAAAATGGTCACCTAGCACACACTCTGCCTAACAACTCGACACACCATGTCAAGGAAGCAAGTGTAACTACGCTGCACACAAACAAGCACAACCACCCTACCTGGATGCCGCAGCACCAAACCCAGGTAGTCCACTACTGTCTAGCAGGCAGCAAAACCTCAAAACTGTGTCTTTTAAAACTATTCTTTTCTTTTCCTTTTTTCATAACTACATGCATGCTCTTTTAAAACCTTTATGTATGCTCGAGATGGCCACTCTTGCTAAATCAAGTCCAAAAGGTACAACAAAGCACACAACCTGATCCCACATGCTCTCTGTCTAGATCAAACAACCAACGGTGTTCGAATGCTCACAAATGCAAACACTACACCCACCACAACCACAAAGCACAAGCTATAGAGCCTCTACTCTGTACAACATGGTCCCCCTTAGACCTAAGCAACAACACCAAAGCTATAGAGCCACTGCTCCCAAAACACAACGCCACACTAGCGCAACACCAACACCACATAGGTGCAACACCACAATCTCCTCTAGACCAGAACCACTACTCCAAAACACCCTACCACAATAGATGCACACCACAGCCTCCTCCAGGCCCAAAACCATAAGCAAACAATGTGTCATACTTCCCGGTTCCAAGCAGTCAACACTGGCCACAAGCAGTTCACCGAGGAGCAACCATGGCGTCTGCACTACCATGAACAACTACACTATAGAGGAATCTGTCCATCCCGTAGTCCCGCCACCTACAGGACCCTTACAAGCTAACTCGACCTGGGAAAGCTGCTAACTCCACCTAGGCAAGTCGTCCTATCACTCACAATGAATCACAGTGTACGCCCATTGACGTCCTCAACTTGGTAGTCGAGACAACAAGAGCGTCACACCTGGACAGTACCTTGAACCACAACCACCAACTCAACAAAACACACGGGCCTCAACCTAGTCTATAGCTCATGACCAAAAGCCTGAAGGTCGACCAAAAGCCTCGATCTCTTGGTCCCACAAAACAACAAAACACTTGGACATCACCCTAAGCAAATAGCTCACAACTCTAGAGGTACCACTCATCCATGGAAGCTGGTTGAGAGCATCGATCTCTTGGTCCCTAGAAATCCTTTTCCAAAACTATTTGCAAATCTATGCATTTCTCTTTCCAAAACTTTTTGGGAAAATCATTTCCAAAATCATTAAATATCCTTGAAAATCTCACAAAATCCTATGCCCATAATCGGCACCAAAGCCAAAATTGAAAAACCACAATTCAAAACATAGCTTTGACACCTTCTCTGTTAGGCCTAGAAACTACACCTTAGGAGTGCTTGAGTTTCAGAGTATGTTCGACCCACGACAAAAAGTGACATCTGGGTATAAACACCCAACAAAAGTGTCATCTAGGTATAAACTCACCCAGAAGATACCACACCAGAACAATCACAACCATAACTATAAGCTCTGGCGCCCAAGTGTAAGACCCCTACTAGTTCGTATCCCTCAAGATTATAGCCAGATCAAAGTCAAACACCTAGCATAGTGCCACTGAATACTACATTTCGTGCACCACACACAAAACCACATAAACCCTAAACTTAAAGCTAATATCATGATCCCTAAAGTCCATTCTAAACCATCTAGGGAAAGAACTATTCTCTATAAATCATATCATCTTTTTTCCTACCCATACCCTAGCTGAACTTTTGCTAATTCATTTTAGGCCAACCCTACAATCATTTTAATGATTATCCTAATCATTTATATCATTATATATATATCTCTGGGATATATATATATATATATATATATATATATATATATATATATATATAT
>JAMKQA010056745.1:0-12253 GCA_024699735.1 Posidonia australis | reverse complement strand
AACCAAGAACTTTTCTCCTGGTTAGTTATTAAGAATAAAAATTTAACAAGGGAGAATCTGCTTAAGAGAGGTTGGTCTGGGTCTTCATTGTGCATCTTTTGCTCTGCTCATACTGAGAGTAATAATCATCTGTTTTTAAATTGTATTTTTGCTAGGGGTATCTGGCGATGTTTTCTGGGTTCTGATCTATATCCTGGTTTTTTTCAAGTTGCTGATCTGTTCCTGTTTTCTCCCCATCTAAAATTTGATTTATCATCTTCTGGTTGGACCTTGTTACTTCAAATCATTCTCTGGTTGATTTGGAAGGAAAGGAACAATAGGATTTTTCATAATTCAGTTAGATCATATTCTTTGGTTATACATGATATTATTTCACTGATGCATTTTTGGGTAGAAACGCTTGTTTCAGGTTTTTGAGAAGGATGAAATGCTACGATATACATCTGACATGGCTTCACAGATGGTGCAGTCTTCCATTCCCCCTTCCTTTCCTTCATCCTCAAGAATTCCACCTGATGAGGATTCTCAGAACAATTTGGGGAATCCTGAGGCGTGATACTGTCCTATATGTTTAAGAACTATTTCTACTGTTAGTTACTGATTCGTATTTCTAATTTGGTTCCCAATTTTGATTCATTTTATGAGGACTCTAAGGCCTGACGTTATGTAATATTTAGTCATGACAATGTTCTTACTTGACTTTTTTTACTATTGAAATAACAAACTCTTAAACCATTAACAAAAAAATAAAATAAACCAAGAACTAACACAGAAAAATTAACAGGAACGCTCAACAACCGCTACCCACCAGCCACATCATCACTACGCCATGACAGGTTACAGTTGTTAAATTAAACTTATTGCTCATATTCCCAACAAACAATCATTGATCTCTTTACACATAGCTTGGCATTCTTTACACCCCTAGTCCCTGGACGAGGATCCTAATCCTACAAAATCCACAGTTGTAGACTCCGCATTCCAAAGCAACAACGATGGTAGTGTGTACCAACCACCACGTATATATGTTAAACAGGTATCTCACTACATTTCAGTGGACTTTCTTTTCTGGTTATATATATTTCTGTGGGTGGTTCACCATGTGCAAGATTTGGCACCCAAAAGTATACGTAGATTTCACTTGATTATTTTGATTCTGGGAAGCGAGCGAGTTGGGAAAGAAAACCAGCCCAACATGCCAACGATGCTATACATTGGGCTCCCTTCTTCCCAAAGAAAAAGCAGACAAGCAGCCCCAAATCGAGACATACTTCACTATCACTGGAGAGTACAACTTAAATCAAATCAACTTTTGTGTCTTGGATGGCATCTTATTGATATTATAATCAATTGCATCTTTCAATCCTGGAACGTATTAGGTTTTAACAATAAACAGCATATAAAATAAGATCTCCTTCTAGATACAACGTGTTATTCTGGAAACAGACAGACTGTGTTCTTCAAAAGCACAAAGTTTTTTTCTGAAAAAGTTTTTACAACTTTTAAAGCATTGCTGGAAAGGATGTCTCTTGTTGACCACTTCTATGTACGATTAGATTATATATATATATATATATATATATATATATATATATATATATATTCACTTTTTAAACGGATCATGGGCTTTACAAAATGTCAGGCCATGAACAGTATACTTCCATCCATGTCCAAAGTTGGGGAAAACGTACTTTTTTGGTTGAGACATGGAAATAAATAAAAAATTTAAAAAAAAACTTCGGCTTTCTTAATGTACCTTGACAACTAAAGTTTGATGGAAATTTTCTCTTGGCATGGGGATGGAAATTTTCTCGGTCACCATGACACTTGAGGAAGAAAAAACTTGGGCTTTCAAATCAGCCTACGCTTGTATCAAATTTTGAATAAAGTAAGCATCTCTCTAACTTATAAGATGCTCATATTGCTCTTCTTATTTGTTGAAACGCTATACGAACAATTATTTCTGTGACTTTGTGTTCCAAATTTTCCACTTCATATCTGAGTGCAGAAATCTAGTTTTTTTTTGAAAAAAAAATCTTACAAAGCATTTTTAAAGTCATTCACTGTCTTTAACTTTCAATATGAGAAAGCCCAGTATGCTAAACGGGCCGAAAATAAAATCCCATCCATGATAACGGTCCACAAGGCCATTGTTCTACCAGACAATCTGATCATATAAAGCTCTCTCTTTTGCTTTTATTACAAACTGAATACTTTGTTTTTCAAAAATATTTTGAACAACTTTATCATTTAAAGTTTTTAGCGTTTGGAAATGTATTTTTACATCAATTTATTGTGTTTAAGTGCTTATTGTTTAATAAACCCTTCCAAATGAATCAACTTACAAGCTTTTCTAAAAAAGCTGGTTGTAGTTTTTTATTCATTTTACGTTTTTGAGGTAGCTTTTAGAGAAGTTAATGAGTATTAGTTTTTTTGAAAAGTTATAAATATTAGCTATAGTTTTTCTAATGATATCCTTAGAAGTTGACTTTAATTATAACATTAAGTGAGGTTGCATTTGATAACGATTATATGTAAACAGATTATAGTGAAAAACTAGTTTTTTTTCAAAAAACTCTCTCATAGTTTTTCATTTTCAACGTTTTTGGTGAGTTTTACACATGAGAAATAAACTGGTGTTTTTAAATAAGTTACCCTTTTTTATGTGTTTGGTTCAGCTATTTATCCACAAGTAATTATTTCCAATAAACTGTGGAAAATAATCGTTACCAAAGGCTACCTAAGGCAACGACGACGATAGACAGCGATGGCGGACAACGATGGGCAACAGCTACGGTGGATGCAACGGTGCTGGCCAACAACGACGGCTGCAGTGGTGAGCTATGGAGGTGGTGATGGTCGTTAATGGTAGTGGTGGAGGCCGATGGAGATGGTGGTGACCGACAATAATGGTGGTAGTCGACAACGATGGTGGTAGTGACCGACGGTTGCGGCGATAGTGACTGATTACAGTGGTGGTGGAAATCAACGGTGGCAGCAACAGTAGTGTTGGCCAACGACGGCGACGATAGAGGGCAACTGTGGTGGTGGTGGCCAATGGCTGTGGCGATGGTGGTTGACGACGGCAGTGATGGTGGTGGTGGCCAGGGGTGGCGGTAGTAACCGACGGCGACGACAACGATGGTGGTGGCCAGCGATGGTGCTAGTGTTGATTGACAGCAGCAGTGATGGTGGTCGACGACGGCGGCGGCGGCGGCGGCGGCGGTGATAGATGGCAACAGTGGTGGTGGTCGACGACAGTGATGGTAGTGATCGACAAAGACAATGGTAGCCGGTGGTAGTGGTGATGGTTGACGGCAATGATAGTAGTTGGCGGAGACGGTAGTGGTAAATGACGACAGTGGATAATAATGATGCAGTGGTGAGTAGGTGACTATTGGTGGCAATGGCATGAACAATATAGTTTTTTGATTAACTCGAAAGTAATTATTGGAAATGCAAACCAAATAAATTTTTTTTTAGATCCATAAAAATTACAAAAAGTATAGTTTAATAAAAAAAACTAACTTAAACTACAAAAAAACCTACATAAGAAAAAAACATTTTCAAACGCAACCTAAGTTCAACTTCGTAAGTTTTCCGTTATAACGCTGTTAACCATAGAGTGAAATATCTATGTAATAACTTTCATATCATCCCCTATATTTTCTAAATAAATATTTCGTTTCGACACAACAACATTGTTTTGTTTCAAAATAGAACACACATCAACATTGTTGCCAGATCCTCACCACCCTGTCCACACCAACACTTCCATTGTAAATTTAAAGTCTCTCCCTTATTGCAAAAATCTTTGTCTTTCTCAACCTCTACAAAGTATTCTACTCTTGTAAATCTTATATTTATGTGTTTTTTTGTATGTGTGAGTGTATGTTTATGTTCATGTTTCGATATTTGGTTACTAATTGGATTTTTTTTTAATACAATGGTATGTCTTATTTAAAACATTTCTAAAAGTCTCATTTTTTAGGACATTGAAGAAGATAGGGAAATTTAATGTTCAACATAAGATTTTGAATATTCTTGGATATGAAACTATATGTGAAAGATAGAAAAATACTAAGCTAAATATGCAATTGAGGTTGGTAAAACTTGAAGGCTGGTAAATAAATATGATGTTGTATTTGACCAAAAAGTTTCGTTGTCTTATGTTGCATTTGGTAAAGTTTTTGTTTTAGCTTTGTTTGAAAAGCTAGCTTATCTTTTTAATGTTTGATAGCTTATAAGGTCATCATGAGAATATTGCTTGGTTAGACTTCAAATAAGTACTTATTATACATGTAAAATGACAAACGTGCCCTTGAAATAAAAAACCAAACCGCTATCCCCACGTAACAGTGAAGATTGCAAAGACGGAAGGGTATAATGGTGATTGTTAGGGATGTTAATCGATATACAAAATTCAAAAAAATTCTATTCAAATTCGGATGTGTTGGAATCTTAGGTTTCACTAGAGGAAGATAAAATAGTGAAGTTAAGTAAATTTAAATTTAACAAGCTGTTTTTAGTTTCTTTGATAATTATAGACACAAGTATAATAATGATAGTTGAAACAAATAAGTAAAACAAACATAAATGAGATCAGAGACAATGAAAAATTGACACAAGAAATTTTATAGTGGTTTGACCAAACCTAATCTAATTACTCCTCGAGAATCCCTCGAGAGTTACCTTAATTTGATCTTATTTCCAAACCAAGATCCCACCGTAATACTCTTGATGAACCCTCGCTACGCTCTGTAAAAACCATAGTTCCATTCTCACAATTGGAGAAGAATTTTACACTTAGAATGGAAATTACAACACTCAACTCTTCTTCTTTTTTCAAACTTCCAAAACTCTTTTTGGTAAAGTGAAGGAATGGAAATTAGCTCTCTTGCTTAGGAATTCTCTTCACAAAATAGGATTGGAATGCTTGAAAATGATGGAGCTTGAAGCTCTCTAAAATGTGTGTATTTGTTGTATCAATGGGGATCCTATTTAAAGATAAACAAGGGTAGAAAGATGTGTCTAGCGTCTACATTTTTTTCTCTAACGGATACTGATTCAATATGCTGAAATAGTTCAGTCTATCGATTTTACTCTTATAGTTACATTGGTCGACCAATTCGGTATACTAAAATTATTCGTTATGTCAAAATAAATCCCTAATGTCGAAATCCATCTGTGTTTCGAATCAACAAACCAATGTAAATTCATGCTCAATCCAGATTTCAATATACTAAGTAATTTTTTTTGTTAACGGTATTAGTATTTCTTTTAATTTCATCAAAGTTACAAACCCATTAAGTCAATATACTAAGTAATTTCGATATGCTGAAATGCTCTATTTGTCCTATACTAAATGTTTATAATGAATGATTGGTTTTGGAATTTTAGCTATTTTTCTAAGAGACTATGGGATTATTTGGGAGATTATTACAAGTTCCTAAAATATAACATATTACAATTACACGACACTTTAATTACAATAGAAATTTGTTCTCCAATCTCCAATAAAATTGACATGAATTGTCTTGAACTTTCGTAATGATTTTTTCTTTGTCAATTTTGTCTTATTCCTTTTTCCAATATTTATGAGAATTCTTTCTTGACTTCTTAAGAAGGTTTGCTCACAAATATATTTTTGTTATTATCAAAATCAAGATGAGACAATTTTGCTAACAGGATGTTGATACATCTGATTCAAAAATATTCGTATCTGAAAAAATTCTATATTCGTAAAACATTTGCATCCGTATCTGTATCTGAATCCATCTAATGTATAGGTAATCAATTATCTTTAGATATTTCTAATTTTAATTTTATATTTTTATTTAAGTTTCATATATAACATATGGTTAATTAATCTAATTAATAATATTTATTATTTACATTTAACTATATTTCAGATAATTCAGATATCTGATATCGGATTTTTAACAAATATGGATATAGATATGAATTTATCCATATTCAGTTTTTCGATCGACTACAGATAATATCTGAATTCTAATGCATCCGACAGATTTAGATATGGATGTCAAAATTAACATTCATTCGGATATGAATACGAATTCTGATGTAGATAGAAATTTTTTGATTCAAATTTAGATATTAGCAAATTTGTTTCATATTTGCTCCATTTACACCCACAGCGAATGTGAAGAAACGAAATGGAGAAGATTTGTGATTTCAAGGGTTTTGTTTTGGGTGGCAAAAATTGTAATTTTAGAGGCTTTTTTTTTTGTACCAATAGGAAATTAACGAGGACAATATGGGAAATATGTAATCCAAATGACTAATATTTTTAAGGTTGTCAATGAGTTGAATCAAATCCGCCAATCTATTTGACACGATCCATTATTTTAGAGTACATGTTGAAATTTTAGATCTAATTGTATCTATTGACGTTTAAGTTCTTAACCCAAATCAATAATGAGTTGAGTTATGGATTAAGCATATCACCTGACCTATTAACTCGTTAACTCATTAGATGTTATTCATTATTTCAAACATGTGCTCCCATGTCTCTTGTCTTTATATTATTAATATGAATTTAACAAAGCATATTGTTTGCTTTGTAAGATAGAAGACTTTTTTGTATCATTGAAAATATTAGAGATTTAGACTATTAATTATCCTTGTAGGATATTTATTTTTGTTTTGTTGATATGAATCATTAATATTGAAATTGTTAAACTATTAAACTATTAGGCTTGTAAACTATATTTATTTAATTTTGTATGTGTAGATTATTGATTATGTTAACTCTATTTATTTTATAATTTATGATACATGTTTACATTTACTCTAATTCATCATAGATAGGGTTGTCAATGTATTGAGTTGGGCTGAGGTAGGGGTCAACCCGTAACCTAACCTGTTTTATCCTAACGGGTTACGAATCAGGTTAGTACCCAGTTTTTTATCCTTGACCCATAACCCGACCCATGGGTTGGGTCAGTTAACGGATAATTAAACAATAAATCAATATGTATATATTTATGATGAATCAAAGTGTATGTAAACATCTATTACAAATTACAAAATAAATACAATAATCATAATCATCAAGTCACAAATAAAAACAAATAAATATAGTCTACAAGACTAATAGTTTAATAATTTAACAATTTAACATTAGTGAATCATACCAATAAAATCAAGTAATTATGTCTTCCAAGTTATTATCATACACAACCAATATGGTTAATTAATATTTTAAATCTCTAATATTCTCTATAATGAAAAAAAGTCTTCCATCCTACCAAGTAAAATAATACATATTGTTAAATTAATATTGGTACTATAAAGGCAAGTGACATGGAAACACATATTTGGAATAATAAATAATAGCTAACAAGTTAACCAACTGTCATGGTGCAGTTAGTTAGGGGGAGTAGAATTCACACCTCCCTCTCAGATTTAAATCTTACGGACCGTAGGGAGAAAAAAAAAATCTACCGATTTAAAAAAAAGAAGCTAACATGTTAACGGCTAACAGGCTCGATGTAGGTGATTTTTCTCCTATTTTGAACTAAACTCATAACACTTATTATGATAAGCTATGGTAAGCCTTACCAAATACTAACTTAGGGTCAATTTGGTAGAGCTTCAGTTTTTGAATTCAAGTGTAGAAACTAGATTCTGGCAAGAAGTTGTCATAACCTAGCTTCTGAAAATGTAAAGAAATTACTGTTCCAAAAACTACATGTTTCTAAGAAGTTGGTAGTATTTGATAGAACTGTTGGACTATTATAGTTTCTGAAGAGAAGTTATATGCTCAAAAGTTATCCAAAAACTCCACCAAACGAACCTTTAATGCAATTTATTCCGTACCTACATTCAAATTGATTCAATTTAGTTTCAATTATAAAATGTTATATATCTTACCACTAGGATTGCACATGCACATGCACATGCTTGGCATAGGTGGTTGTTTGCTAAAGTACAGGAAAAAACAACAACAACAGAAACAAAAAGGAAACCAAGTTTTGAAGGTTTATGCTCATTGGGATAATCCCATCAGGAACTTCTTTATGCAGGTCATTTCCCAATCACAGCCACGGTATATGGAATAAAAAAAACCCATTAGTCATCAAATTGATGAGAAAATGATATCTCCGCCTAGGGACCGATTCCCTTTTGGGTCATTTTCGTTCGTTCTTTTCATTCGTTTGTGATGGTATGACCCTTGATTATAATGGCTATTCCTCATTGTTTATGTATATACGTGAAGACCAAGTGAGTACCTAAAACATTTTTCAAACTTAAAGCTACTTGTGCTTGAAGGAGCTTCCCTAGGAAAAAAAAACCCTGCATCCTTCGCCGAGATGACAAGCCAAGGAAAGCCAACACTTTCATGCGTCTTTTCAGAGAAACATGAACGAACTTAATGCCTCAAATTTGACTTTCAGGAAATGCATTAACTGAAAACTTCCATGTCGACGTATTTAAAACCTATCCCAGCCTACGTTTGGGGACTAATTGTCCAAATTCTGTTTGTCTTCTCTGTTGCAGTCTTCAAACTTGATGGGAACGATTACAATGGGTCATAACCATGCATGATTCGAGAAAGGAAAGTTAAACTTGACGCATGGGAATCGTGATTGCTGGTGTTGGTTAACTATGGAAATTTTCTTCCCCCAACCAAATGTGTTGCCAATTTATCATGAATATGTACTTAGGGCAGTTATTAACATTTGTACTGTGTGAAAAAGGACTTGTGAATCTAGAAGGAGGAATTGAAAGAAATAAAAATGCGCAACAGCCGCGGGCGACCCAACATTTGGAAGGGTTCCGGTCGCCTCAAAACTTCTGATTTGCTTTACCAAACCATCCGTTCCGACTGGATAGCTTTTAAAGCCCGTCTCCTTGAAGAGGAAATTTCCGAAGTACCTTTACTTTTGGCAAAACCTCGTCGATCTAGGAAACGCTCCAGGTTGAGATCGTCAGAACAGGTGCGCGGTTTCGTTCCCCGTTGTTCTTTCGATGATCTGTCGAACAGGACTAGACTTGTTTGGAGCAAGTCAGGAAGATTTCTATACCTACACATCTCTACTGGTATTACCCCTATTTTACTGCACTTGTCAAGTAATCGCCCTAATGTTATCATAGATTCTGTATTTTGTTCTTAGAATATCTCCTTTGGCTGGTTTAATAACTTAAGGTCTTGTTATATTAATGAAGAATACTTCTTGGAATGTTTCTCTATCTTCTCCAAAATTTCCTGGTATTTTTTCGCCAAGCCAAACGGTGGCAAAGATAAGGGCTCTATTAGGGTTGAGACCAATCGGGAAGAACACTATTCCTGTAAAGTTTTGCTTGCGGATGAAATAATACCTAACTGCAGTAGGGAAAATAGATTCATTTTGGAAGATATTATCCCTTCTTCTTCTGATGAGTGTATTAGACCTCACCCCTTTCCTCTCGCTCTGACGAGCAATAAGTCGGTCGGGGCTCGCCGGAGTTCTATCTCCGGTAGCAGGCGGGGGCGGAGTTCCCTAGATGCTGCCATGTTGACCAAATATACGAAAAATCCCTCTTTTCTATTTGGAATTATACGACTTATCAACCACCATTAATTTCCGATTTTATTAATGTTAGCTCTAATAACTCCTCTATTTGTACTAACTCTTCCTCTGTTAGTACTAACCCACAAACGAAGCACTACAAAATTACTAATTACTCAACCGATAAGCATGATGATGCCTCGGTGGTCTCTTCAAATTCTCTGGAGGTTTCTGACGGTTGCACTTCCGAAATAAATGTGTACAGTGACGCGTTTTATCAAAGTATTTGCACACCATTTCCGTGTACTCTGCTTGAGAATAAAATCAATGAACCCCAATTGTTTTCTTCGCGAGCGGGAAAAATCTCTGACGAAGAGATCTCCTCTGACAATGGTAATAACCACAGCCGCCCTTTTTCGTCCTCTCTTCCTATCTTTTCCATTGGCGAACGATTTTCTCCCACTGGCTCGAGATACGCGATCATTGCGTCTCCTGTTAAGCCTTCTCCTCCTTCTCTTCCTTGCGCTCCCGGTGTTTCGTGTTGCAGCTACCCGCTACCTGAAGATCAGAGTGGTGATTGGAAGGTGGTATCCAGGAAAAAATCCCACCCCCTGGGTAAGCTTCTGTAAACTTCATGGTAGATGCTTTAGGTGTGGCTTAAAGGGGCATGATAAAAAGTTTTGCAAATATACTGGCACTTGCTTTAAATGTAAATCTCCCTCTCACTCTGTAGCACTATGTAAATACTTTCAGGTCTTGCTTATGGCTTCTCCCCACTCTTCTAGCATGAACTCTGCTGGCCTCTCTCCTCAAAACCCAACTCTATTAACTCCTTCTTAGGCTGTCTGTAACCAATACCAATTTCTATCCCGTAGTGCGATTATAACTGCCCACTCTTCCAATCTTACCAAGGAGACTTTAGTAGAACATATTCGGACTTGTTGGGTTGATGCCCCTGATATAGAAGTACAGACTTTTTCCCCTGGGAAATATCTTTTAGTCTTTCCTTCTGTGAAAGTAAGAAACGATTCTCTTAATATTTATGGACCTATGTTACAGATGATATCTGCCACCTTTATCCCCTGGACCTCCAATTCTAATGCGATATGTAATCTGAAAGAGGAAGGAGTCTGGATTAGGCTTGAAGGAATACCACATCATCTTTGGAATGTAGACATATTTCGCTACATGATTGCTAGTTTTGCTGACCTGTTGGAGGTAGATTTGTCCATCGACTTTGTGAAAACTTTGGGTTTCTCTAGAATTAGAATCAACACTTACCCCGGAATGGATATACCAGAATGTAGGTACTTTGCTTATGGTAAAACTGTTTACTCAATAAAATTCAGACGAAGTTGGGATATATGTTCAACTTCTGAAAATGCCCCTAAGTCGACCCATGTCTGGCCTTCCAAATCCTCTACTGACTTCTCTAATCCCAGTGGCTTGAACCCGGTTCGGAAACAGTTTAAAAATAACAAAGGGTGGAGGAGAAATAAGGGTAATAGAATCTCAAAAACTAGGAAACATGTCTGGTCTAGACTTATCAGTCCTAATCGATTACCTCCTTTGAAAGCTGCTGGTATACTCCCGACCCCCACCCCCTCAAGGGAAGGTTTTATCTCTACAACTCCTATAACTGCCTCTCCTAACTTTACCCATGAGGAGAATGATATAACAAAGTTTATTGAAACGAAAATCAAAGCTAGGAATCTATCTCTATCAAAATTCAAGAAGGTTCTGGCTGTATATGACTGTTTGGAGAATGATGATTTGGGTGGAACAAGTGAGGCTGTTGCTGATCCACATCCACCTACACCCATACATGCGCCAGGTAATACTGATAATAATCCATACACTCCTTCTCAGCATGATACTACTTCAGTAGCTTCTTCATATGTTTCTAAGGCTTCTTTTCCTGATTTAGAAGATAATACTAGCCATTTATTGAATGATGTTCTAACCTGGAATTCTTATGATCAGTTTAATAGTTTTTTGTGAGAAGATTGGAATTACTCTAAATTCCCTAGTTGAAGTTAAATCTTTTTACAATTTAGTCAGAAAAGACTAAGGTTTAGCTCACTTAAAGCTAAATGATGATTCCTACATTTTTGAGAACTTTGCTTCTCTTTGTAAATCCCTAAGTAAATAGATGTTAATTGTGTTAGAAATAATGCATTAATTTTGATGATAACTTATAAGTACATATTTTCATAAATATTAAAGGATGAAAAATATTTTAAGTGTTTTCTGTATAGTTTCAAATTGTATACAAGTGTTTATTCAAAGTATCAGAAAAGGCAAACCGGAGTCAGAATCGGCATACCGTTTCAGTGAAAAATGGTATGAACAACGGTGCTCCGCAAGAACAAAAGAAGAACTGAAAACGGCATACCGTAGATGGAGCGACATACCGTTTCAGTAAAAAACGGCATAAGCAACGGAACTCCGGAGCAGATGAGAAAATGAAGATAATGCGAAACAACGGCATACCGTCATAAAACGGTATACCGTTTCAGGAGAAAACGGCAGACCGTTGGATTTTTCGGTATACCGTTTTGCTCGTGGATTGCGGATTGAAGATTATTTTTGGCATACCAAGGCCAAAACGGCATACCGTTGAAGTAGCCATTTACGACCGTTTTATAGACGTTAGACACATCTCGAGGCAATCCTACGGCTATAAATAGGACCCATACAAGGCCTGATATTGACACAATTGAGAAATACTTGTAATA
>JAMKQA010056744.1:0-12219 GCA_024699735.1 Posidonia australis | reverse complement strand
CCCCCCCCCCCCCCCCCCCCCCCCCCCCCCCCCCCCCCCCCCCCCCCCCCCCCCCCCCCCCCCCCCCCCCGCGAGTTAGAATGTTAGGTTTTGGGTTTTAGTTGTTGAGATTTTATATACATGTAAATTTTGCAAATATTATATTTAATTGTTTATTTATTAATTGTTAGATGCTTATATCATAAGTTTTACATATGAATATATTAATTAATTTTAAAAAATAAATATATTAAATTTTCGAATTCGGATATTTTCGAATCGAATGTACCAACAATTATATTCGATCTTATTTTTTTCAAATTCGAATTCGGCTCATCGAATATTTTTTCGCATAAAGATTCAAGATTTCGAATACAAATTCGAAACGAATTTTCGGATATTTTCGGATTTCTGACACCCCTAGGTCTGGGAAGGAGGAGGGTCACGTGCACTTAGAGAGGCTCGATGCTGATACCCCGTCTGTCGGCGGTGAGGAGGTATTTAAACTTCGGCGGAGCCTTGCAGGGCCGTGGATCCTCCTCCTCAAAGGGCCAGAGCCGTTGGATGAAGCGCGTGACAGAGGAGGCAAGTCCGACGATCATGGGAGGCTGAGGATGCGGAGATTGCTGGGGTCGTCGGAAATATTTTTTTGTTTTCCTAAGTTTTCTAGTTTAAGAAATCAAATGGGCTATTGGGCAAGCGATTGGGCCTAGGGTTTGGTTTTTTTTGTTTATTTTGTTTTAAGGTTTTGTTTTTTTAGGTTTTTAAATTGATTTTGGGTTTTTGATTTTAAGTTTTAAATTAGGGTTTGTGATTTTAATTTAGGCTTTTTATTTCTGTTTTATGATTTTAATTAAATTTATGATTAAGGTTTAAATAATTGGTTTTAAATTAGGGTTTTAATTATTTTAGGTTTTTGTTTTATTTTTGTTTTGGGATTTTCATGGATTTTAGGGTTTTGTTTTTAGATTTTTTAATTGGTTTTTGTGATTTAAATCAAGTTTTGATTTTGTGACTTAGGGCTTAATTAATCGGTTTTTAAATTAGGCTTTTAATTATTTTATATTTTTTGTTTTATTTTATTTTGGGATTTTTATGGATTTTAGGGTTTTGCTTTTAGATTCTTAATTGAGTTTTGTGATTTTAATTTAATTTTGATTTTGGTTTAATCAATTGGTTTTAAGTTAGGTTTTAATTATTTTAGGTTTTTTAGGATTTTAACTGGTTTAATTTTAGGGTTTTTTGATTTTAATTAAGATTTTGAATTTAATTAGGCTTTTGGATTTTAATTAGGTTTTTGGTTTAATTAATTTGGGTTTTTAACAGATTTTGACTTTAATTAAGGTTTTCACTCGGATTTTAAATGAACGTTAAGTAGATTTTATTTCATTTTGACTTGAATTAGTGTTTTTGTTCGATTAATTGGATTTTGAGTGAATTTTATTTGATTTTGGCTTGAATTAGGGTTTTTGTTTGGTTAATTGAATTTTAAGTGGATTTTATTTAATTTTGTCTTGCATTAGGACTTTTACTTAATTAATTTTGGATTTTAAATGTGTTTTGTTTGATTTTAATTTTAATTAGGTCAGAGTGGACTAATGTAGGTCTGATTGGGCTAGGATTTTATTGGTCACAACTAAAACGTCATCTGGAAGACTCTACTGTCAAGTGACTTTAAAATCAAATTGTCAACAATTAACTACTTTTTTTTTTGACTGATGGGTTATGAAACTTTTGTACCTCTACTTGATGATAGTAGTCATCATCAAGTTTTTTTTATTAATATATCTATTGTTTACAGAAAAAACGGAAAAGAAAAGACAAGGTGAAAGAAATGGGAGCCACTTGGTAAAAAAATTGGCCCGCAATTGGGTGGTGTAGTGGGTGGGGCCCACATTCTTGTCGGATCCACAAATCCATCGAGCGTCTCCAATGAATGGGCCGAGCACCCAACTCCTTCGTGAGTCCAAGCATTGCAACTTTTGTCCCGGTGCAGTGGTGGAAGGCACAATGCACGTGTATCGAGATTATTAAAGAATGTGGAAGCATGGTTGGTCTTGTAATTTTCTTCTTTTTCTCCTTGTAAACGATTATTGATATATATTTCACTGAAACATTTGATTATGTGAAATTATCATCAAGTGATGTAATATATATAATGTTCGTGAGAGTCGAACTTCTGATTTGTTGTACAACCACAAAACGATTTTACTACTAGACCAAGTGACTGTAAATTCTTGTACTCTTATTTAGACCAATGTGATCGATGTACTTGTGTTTTTCATTTCCGATCAATACATTTTTTAGAATTTATTCATGAAAACTTAATTCATTTGAAACGGTGTGTGTCCATCTTAAATTTTAAAGTTTATTTCAACTTTAGTAGTTAAGTGATATATGAACTCGGACAAAGTCGAATCTACAATGCAAACTCAAGTTCGAACCACAAAAGGTCGTACAAGAGAATATTTGTCGACCTTATATCTTTTCTTTTCACTGCCTAAGGGCACATGTGGATTGTAATTTATTGAATGAAATATGTTGACTTAATTAAGGAACTAACTATTTTACTAAAAAAATCAGCATCATACTAAATAATTTAATACAAATCCAATGTTAGACATTTAGGTAGCGTTTGGTAATAATTATAGACAAACATCAACTTTACATTTTTAATGTTTTTGGTAAATTTTACACATGAAGAATAAATTGATGTTTTTTTTATGTGTTTGATTTAACTTTTATCTATAAGTGATTATTTCTAATAAACTATGGAAAATAATCGTTACCAAATACTACATTAATCAGACTTTTGTCATCATAAAATTTTTCAATTTTATCTTAACATAAGAGATATATACATATTATAATATCTGAACATTCAGAAGTGTATGTGTTTATAATTTTATCTACGTTGCCTCCATGAAATCTGCCCTTGACCTCCTCCATCTACACAACCAAAACCAAATTAAACTAAAATTCAAGAACAATAACCAAATCTCCCTAAATTCAAAAAGAGAAATCCTTTCCCTCTTCTCACCTCTATTTCATGATGGTAGTTCTTTATGTCAGACATTTCCTTATTGCAAGCAACGACTTTCGAATCCAAGGAGGATGCTACAATATTGTCCACCACCACCTGTTGCCATGGGCTTCCGTAAAAATCAAAATAAAATTCAAAAAAATTATTCAAAAAATAAAAAATAAAATTAGATGAAGGAAAAGATCAGTAGGTAAACTGGGCATTACATGTCAAAAGGAGAAATTCTTCTCTATTTTATAAATGAAATAAGATATATCCAAAAGAAGAAATCGTTTCCACTCTTCTCACCTCCATTGCATAGTGGTAGTTGTTAATGTTAACCATTCCGTTGTCGTAAAGAACCTTTGAATCGAAGGAGGAGCCACAAGAGGCTCTACCACCAATATTGTTGCCATTGGTTTCGTTAAACTAAAAATATTGGGAAAAATTATTTAAAAACATAAAGAATAATTTTCTTAATGATATTCTTAACTATATCTATTTTTAACTTCAATATCTTCAACTATAAAACCATTCACTCTAATATCTTTAATTATTGTTGTTAGTTATTGTGGTACTTCTGTTAAAAAAATGTTGTTTTATTAAAAAAATTAGACGAAAATGTCCCTCAACTATATAGAAATATAATCCTTCTCCATCTCCCTTTCTTTCTTCTTCATTAGACCGTCATTGTTGACGATCGCGTACTAACTCCATCCTTCAACTCCTCATAGATGGGAGTCAACAACTTCTCATACTTATCCCTCTATACACGTCTCTTGTGGGTTTTTCTTATTGCTAGAGCTTCTCTTCGTAGAACTACAAAACAAATATCTCATTGGGAGAATCGTCGACGAGTCAAGGACGAGCATGCTATTGAAGCTCTCATAGATCAATTAGACAAACGATCGCCTGTTTGGATAGATCTCGACAACCATCAATGGCTTCCCAACATTGCAAATGCTGATGTTGAATGGGAACCAATTTACTAGGTTTATAGTACCAGAGTTGAGGGAGTTGAAGCATGTGCTTAAATCGACTTGAGTAGGATCAACTTCTTCGGAGAGATGCTATCAGATTTTGGTGGTTGTTTATTAATGACATACTTGGACTTGAAGAAGAATCAACTGGATCCCCTCAAACTTCTGAAATCCACATATTGAACTATCTCAACCTCTCATGGAACAAATTGATCTAGAGCATCCCCCAGGAGATTGGAGGCATGAAGAGTCTCACGTCGATCGATTTATCATACAATGATCTCTCCAAGGAAAGAAGAGAAAGATGAGGAAAAAAGAAGAGTAAAGTAGAAAAAGAAGAAAAAGAAAATAAAAAAGACTTAACAATCATTTCATGTTATATTGTAACGATGTTACCATAACTATTTTAAAATAAAAAGAATTAAAAATTAAGGATACTGTTGTTGTGAATGATTTTATAATTAAGAGTATTGAAGTAAAAAAAAAAGGCATAATTAAGAATAATATTAAACAAATTGCTCAAAAATAAAATTAGAAAAAGAGAAAGAGACCAATGGGTAAAACGGACATTACACGTGAAAAGAAGAAGAAGAAGTTACCCTCCAATGATGATGAAGATCATGTAAACAGTAAATGGTCACGATCAGAGATGGAACGGGCCTCCAACTTTGTTCACGTGCAAGAACAGTACGTGAATCGGTGCATGTGCATGGCAGCCACGTCCCGAGTATCCAAAGCCACTGTCACTCTGGATTCTTCCAAGTATCGACGGATTCAACAGTGAAATATGAGGTGAAGTGAGAAGAATGCATGGGCCATTGCCTACTACTCATATTGGATCCCACAAGATGTACACTTTGTGGGCAAAACACTGTGGATGGAATAAAAAGGAGGAGGAGGAGGAGGGAGATAGCTAGACCGAAAGACGTGAATCGATTCTTCTTTGATAAGACTGAAAGATGTGAATGAATGTGTCAATTTTCCAAAGGTGCAGAATCTTTCTATCTTTTCTGCATCTATGCAGCTGTCTGCACTATCATCTATCCGACTTTCTTTCCTCCTTTCCCACATCCCAACCTTCATTGCTGCGGCCATTGTCTGGTTTGTTCTCTTTCTTGTTTATGTTGGTTTGTTGATACCTTTTCATTCTCTCTCACTTTTTCATTTTTTACAGTGGGTGGCAGGAGCCACAATTTGTCTTAACTTCTCTACGGGATCTATGCAGAAGAAGACAGTACGTTTAATTAATTACTTAGCAACCTAGCAATCTACCATCCAACATGCAATGCATGTATCTTTTCTTTTCTTTTTAAGTCGTGTATTAGTTTATTAATCGAGTATTATAGCCAGTTCTTTAGCGCCGCATTTTTTCTTGACTTTTCTCCCTGCTCATATGGTATTTTGCTGTCCATGTGAGGAAAAGAATGGTTACTTCAGAGTTCTGACGCGGCAAGTTACAACATATGCTACGATGCGACAATACAATAAGATTGAGCAACCTTCTTTTGAATCATTGAAGCTTTCAATAATACAAATTTTATTGTATCAAACTACCAATAAGTGTTGGAACACGCTCGTTAGAAACTACCTTGGGGAGTCTCTGATTTCACCGAAATAAGATTATTTTTCTTAATAATAAAAAAGATATCTTACTAATTTTTCATTCTATTATATCATTAACTATTTTTTTTTTAGATAATTTATTTTTGAGACGAGGAACTACTCTATTAATGCATCTATTAAGCTTAGAGCATTGCAATAAGGTTAAGAATAGCGCACATCAACCATCAAGGCATGACATCTCCACCATTATTAGTCTCTCCATGGACGTTGATTCTATCCCAAATGAAGATTGGAAATGCTGAGAGGAGCATGATGGTACTTAATCTTAGTGGACAGTTTAGTTTCTTGGTCTTTTTTTGATTCAATAGTTGCTTTCGCACATACTGTGTCTTTATATATATATATATATATATACATATATGGTCTGCTACTATACTTTTTCATGCTTTTGTTCCTTAAAATCTTGAATTTGTTTTTGCAATTTGGTGGTGGTATTTATAGTTAAGTTTGTTATATAAAATATCTATCATTTGCAAAAAAATAAAAAAAAACTACCAATGAGGTCAATTTGTAAAAATATCCAAACATTGAGTACTATGGACTTAAATAAATATTAGTCCCATGTTGAATATATGTATCATCATTTTTGTCATGGTCTACCACCTTGAATAATCTACAAATAAACAGACGTCATATGTTCCCTGAGCATAAGTTCATTTTGCCATTATTTTGCATGACTATGATTCACTTTAACACGATTGAAACTAATTAATATTTTAAATGCATTAATATATGAAATTTGTATTGATATACATCTACACACATTACTATCAATAAATATGTTGGAATAGTCTCACGTAGAAAAAGTTAAGGGCTAAGCTTGTGATTATATACAGATGGACATCTTTATTCACAGTTAATTGATTTTGAGTTGAATGTACATTTAACATTATATCAGAATCAAAAGAAATTTAAATAAGCTCAAGCCTATACACATATTTTCAAATCCAAAAAAGACATTTATAGGACTTAAAAGAGACAACAAGTGAGGAAAACTGTTGGAATAATCCTACATTACAAAAAGTAAGGATTAAACTTGTAGTTAGATATAAATGAATTCCTTCATTCATAATTAATTAATTTTAAGTTAAATGTTCATGTATCAACAAAATAATTATAATTATATCGAGTTTTGTTTTAAATGATGTTAGATAATATCGAGTAAGCAAAGTTCATGGAAACAAAATTGTTCCTTTAATTAAAGAGTTTTGTCAAATCAAATGAGTACAATTTTTTTAAAAAAAAACTGGCAAAATTATGTTACGTATAGAGACAATTAATGTGTCATGTGTTACATGCAACTGTTCATTGTCAAGTCTTGATGAGAATCCCAGTGGCAAGTATCGTTGTCATAGAGAAAAATATCATTGATAAATCGAGAGAAAAGGAATATCATTGGTAACTGTACACATGAAGAAAGTTAGTTGAGACACTGCTGTTTTGTTCTAATCTAATCCACTTGGTCCTCGAGGACATATCCTCAAGAGGACTGCCATAATGTATATTTGCTTGTTCGATTGATTGGAAAAGAATGTGATAAAAAAAAATACTATGGAAAGTTTCACCTATGAAAAAAAAATCTATGGATTGAACTCGACGACATTGTATAGAAAGATTCACCCTGATCACCTTTCCAATAGATTAAACCTCATCTCTACAGTATTCAAGTTCAAAAAATAGATATATTCCAAGATGATGAAGTTGGATTTAAGACTTCCAAGCTTTGCAGCGACTTGGGTAATAGAGTTTATTTAATATTCATGATTGCATCCCCTTACAATGTACTCATGTTCAAATCTCATCGTAGAATGATATTGCGGAAGTATTTATGGTAAATAAAAAAAAACAACAACAACAACAACATAGACATAGAACGTAGTGTTAATGCATGGCATAATAATTAAAAACAAAAAAATATTAAAAGATTACAATATCGACTAATTTTTGAAATTTCAATTTACAGTGTAAGTTTTAGTTTTTAGTCATAAGTTTTCTAAAACTTGCTCGTTTGTGAGATTTTAGTGTGGATATTTTTTGTTCCAACTCCTAAGTTAAATGAAAAAATAATTGAGTTATTGTACACATTCGTTGGCCCACCTTCCTTCCACCCGTGTTTGTGGTTGTTTTTTCTGTCGAGATATTGACATATGACTTTTTATTACAAGATTTTGAATTCTCTTCACTCTGGTCAAATTTCACTCTTGTCAAATTTGTAGCCGTGACAACTTCTATATTTAAGTTAATTACATTTTCTTTGTTTAATTTAAACTTTGATTATAAAATAATTTCTATACGTCGGAGTTTGTCAAACGCAGCTACTCCACAGGGTTCTCATACATGATTATTGTCAGAATTTTCGAGATTATTATTAAACAAAAAGGAATGGTGCGGTTATTTTTCAACCACGCCCGTATAACGAGGGCAACCAAGGCCACATGCAGCAGTCCACAGGGAGATGAACAGGAACCCAAGACTCACTGGACTGCACCTTGAATGGCAACCTCAACATTAACCTCTCGTGGTCCGACCAGACACGCTTTCCAACCATGTTGAGTCATTTACTCTCATTAACTTCACCACATCTACAGATCTACTGCACTACACCTTCTGATCTACGTAACGTCTATACGTTGCATCCCAAAATTCAACACTAAACGGTTACATACCATTACAAAAAACCAAGAGACCATCCTACACTTAGGGTCACAAAATTTGACAGGAAATGGAATTTCTGAGTCAACAGGATTTACCAAGAAATGGAAAATAAGAGAAACTGATTTTCTGTTGACTAAATTTCTTGTAGTTTGTGTCTATTCAGGAAAACAAAGGAAAATAGAATATAGGTGTTTGTGTTTATCAACAGATTTCAAAGAAAAACAGACATTGATAATTTCATAATTGTTAACTTAAAACTCAATCAAATATAAACAAACAATGAGTGTTTGTGACTGATACAAGGGAAAACCATGAACAGATTGTGGTCAATTAATATATTACCATTTTAATTCCCATATTGCCTCATTACTTGTAATATTATTATTATCCAATTAATATAGTACCACCAACATGGTCAAGATGCACAATCCCTTTTAAGTATAATAATCTTGAGTCATGCTCTTCACGCCTGGAGTCCCCTAAGGCATTAACTTTTTGTCTCCCTCAATTTTATCTTTCTAGTTTTCAATGATAACTGCATCTTGAAGCTTAAGAGGGATGGGTTGCAATAGGAGGAAGAGGAGAGAGCTTAAGAATCTGATTAGCTCCACAAAATCGGTTTTTGTTCTGATTCAAGAACCCAAAATGAAGTTCACTTCCCTGCTTTTTAAGGTCTATTAGCTCGATTGGGGTCAACAAATAGGAAGCTTTGCCTGCTAATGGCACTTCTGAACGTTTAGTTACTTACAAGTTGAAACGAAGCCTTGGTCACCACTCTGGAGTGCCATCATTCCGATTTCTTTCTCTCCGTTATTTTTCAAGGCTGCTCATCATTTTCTAGGTGGTGGCTAACTAATATTTATAGTCCCTGCTTTTTCATTCTAGCAGCTTCTCTTGACATGGTTGCTTCACATGGCCTCTCCTCGCTGGAATGGAAGAGAGATTGTTCAAATGTTTTTTAGTGGACATAAAAAGATTAAAGTTGACGAGACATTTGTGTTTTTCTTTTTGTATTCCTGCATAAAGAGTGACCACCAGGACATTTACTAATGCTTCATCGTTGCTGCTACCAGGGAAACCAAAGACAAATGGCAACATAGCTCACATAGTCCTGAGCCTTTCTCTTCTAACACAAGAATGATCATCATCTGTTGAAATTACAGAATCACAACTACTATTTGTCAGGTGGACCAAGATCTGTTTTGCTCTATCATACAGTATTGTAACCACTGACTCCAGAGTATATATGGTAAAAAGAACAACAGATGCTCCTTGTTTACACAAATTCTAAACAATCTCACTTTTCAGAAATTAGAACCCCCTGAAAACAGCACTTAACTGGTAGAAAAGTTTTAATTGTATTAGTGCCATTATTACAAGCAAAACATAAGGCAATCAAAGCCACCATATATTCCACAGAAAGTAAACAAACATCACCAACTACATGCACATAATATTGATACCTGCAAAACCATGTAGAAATAAAGATGGGGGTCACTAATCTCAAAGTCACTGCATTAAATGAATAAGTATGAACCAGGCTTCCGTGAAAAATTTAATCTAGACTGAGAATGCTGTTTTTTTTTTGGGCCATCCAAAATTTATAACAGAAGCTGTTCAACTACTGAATGAAACATAGAATTATAAATTAGTTGGATGGAAGCTACATGAATTCAACAGTGATGAAATAAACAGGATTTTCAAACCACATTGCCATAAGAAAGCATAGAACTCCAAAAAGAATTGTCATGCTTAAAACTTGATATTAACATCAAATTGAAAAGGTGCTTCTGTTTCCAATCCGTCAGGTTCAAGTACTTAGTGGCTACATCACAATTCACAAGAACATCCAACATGAATCGAGCAAAGACAAAAAGAGATATTAATTCTATGGTTGAAAATACTACTAATTTGATTAAGAGCTTAGGCTTCCCAATCAACGTCCAAGCAGTCAGAAATTCAACTTCCACCACTGCTACAATATCCAAAAAGTTCAAAATGTCCGACATTATTTCTTTCTCATTTCCCATTAATCTAACCCCTGACCCAAGAAAATGAAATTCTACTCACTTGATCAGTCACAAGAAATCCCAAGCAGGAATCAAACAAAGAAAAAGGAAACTGCATTTAAAATTGACAATAACAAGAAGATTTAAAAAAAAGGCCTTCCACTCCAATTTACTGAATCAAATGCTCAATCAGCTAGCATCTAGACAAGATGTATATTCATGTTGTGCTCTTGTAATTGACAATAACAAGAAAATTTTTAAAAAAAGGCCTTCCACTCTAAGCATCTAGACGGGTTGCGTCAGTGGGATAGGGCACAGGGGAGAGGAAGACGGGCGTCAGTGGATTGAGGATGAAGACGATGGCGCTGCGTCGGAGGTGGAAGACGACGACGGGTTGAGGACGTCGACGATGGCGCTGCGTCGGAGGGTTGAGGATGAAGACGACTACGGGGAGGGGAGGACGCGGGGAGGAGGAGGACGCAAGGGAGGACGCAGGGAGGTGGAGGACGCAGGGGAGGATGCGGGGAGGAGGAGGACTGCGGGGAGGGGAGGACTACGGAGAGGGGAGGATGCGAGGAGGGGAGGATGCGGGGACACAGGGAGGAGGACTGCGGGGATGGGGAGCACGCGGGGAGGGGGACGACTGCAGAGAGGATTGTCGTGAGGAGGAGAGGGATTGGGGGGAAATCTGGTGAAATTCCACGGGAGAGGGTGAGAAATGAGGTGTGGATTAGGCTTTTATACTTTAGAATCCGACGGAATTTACTTTCCATTGGTTTCATTTCCAACAATATGCACAAACACCAATATTTCACTTGGTCAACAAGAATTCACTTTCCATTCAAATCAAATCCAGTACTTTCTACATGCACAACCCTCCTAGACATGGAAAACGGACCGGGCCAGTCCTGGGCCGCCCAGTCCAGTCCGGGTTTGGTCCAACACGGGCCCGAAAAAACAAAACATGGACCGGACCGGACCAGGCCCGTCGTGGGCCTTGGGTCGTGTCGGGCCTAAAGCTCAAGCCCACCATGGCCCGTGAAATAGGCCCATTTTGGCCTACCAGAACACCATGGACCGGGCCGGCCCACCAACAGTAAAAAAAAAAAAGTTTAAAAAAAAAACAACAGGGCTGGGTTCAAAAAAAAACTTTTAAAAAAAAAACAACAGAAACAAAAATTTAAAAAAAAAACAACCTGGCCCGTTAAAAAAAGAAAAAAAAAGGTGGGACCATTGCACCATTTCAATCGTTGCCAACGACTGAAATATGAATAATATGGTCGTCGCTATGCAACGGCCATTTGTTTGTTTGCTTTTTTTAACTTTTTTTTATTTTTATCCTATAAATATCCTCTCACCCCATTCATTTTCCTTCACAACTCAATCTTCTCTTCTCTTTTCAACTACAATTTTCTCTAAATTTTCAAGTGAAGATTTTGCTAATTAGTTTTGGATTCCGTCCGGTCTTCTACTTTCCAAACTCCAGCCTCCACGCGACAGTAGTTGAGCTAGCAATATCAAATTTTCTCTTCTTCTAATCCCTCCAAATTCTTTACTTCTAATCCCTCCATTTTTGGGTTTTGGTTTTTGTGGGTTAAGGATTTTATTATTTTATATTCATTTTTTATATTAAAATGAAAAATATTGGTAATATTGGTAGTTATGACTATATCCCTAGTATGGAGTCAGATCAGCCTCAGTCTACCCCAACACATACTTCACAGTACACAGCCACTAAAAAACGTAGGAAACAAAGTTCTTGGATTTGGGAGCATGTTACATTAGACCCTGTAGATTAAAGTATGTGTTATTGTAATTATTGTAATACCACATACACATGTCCTAGGGGAGGAGGTGTAGGTCATATATCTAGACATTTACAAAAATGTATATCCAAACATAATAAAGATGATAACACAGATTTAAAACAATCGAAATTACAAGTAGGATC